>JADLZK010012184.1:0-137470 GCA_015847255.1 Hyparrhenia diplandra | reverse complement strand
ATATGATGTATACTATATAAAAAAACTCTTTGATCATCTCAAACCACTTAGGCTCCTTTGGTTTACAGGATAGTAAAAGGATTTGAGATTGCATTTTGCTCCATTCCTATAGGATTTGAATCCACCGGAAATCACTTCAAGTGGCCTTTGGCAATCTGGTTTGGGGGTAGCAGCTCCATGTGGGACCCGATCGCTACTATGTTAATTAAACAATAATATTGCTCGATGGTTCTTGGTGTCCATGGGTGACAGAAGACAGGCATCCAGCGCAACATGCGAATGGCCCGGGCTTGCTCCTGCTCAACAGCTCCAGCGATGAGAGGCGAGCGGGCTTGACGTGAGCGCTGGCTTCGGCGGTGCGGCATATCCGAGGTGAGCAGCAGCTGCTCCGGTGGCGCGACGTCTCCGAGTCGAGCGGCTGCTACCCGTCGGCGTGGCACACCCGAAACTGCAGCAGAGTGAAGCTGGAGAGGAGGGACGCGTCCATAGCGAGATGGTGCCGCTGGAGCTGCCCTACCAGGTGCTCCACCTCCGGCTGATAGCGAGAGGCCGCGTCTTCTCCCTCCATCTCTCTTCCTCTCCCTGCTCTGCTGATTTGCTCGCCCCCTCGATCTGCTCCCTCCAGATCTGTCTGCAAGCCCTTGCTGCCCTTTGCTTTGATCTGCTGCACACCATGAGGCGAAAGTTGGCTGCGTACTGATGTAGTTCGTGGTGGTTGAGGAGAATTGGAGCGTCCGCGCGATGGTGGGGTGACCGGAGAAGACGACGAGGGGCCACGGCGGCCGACATCGCGCACAGCTCCGTGCCTCCGTCTACGCCAACGCCTAGTCCACAGAACACCTCCCCTGGCTCTCTATCTCTCGTCGCGGACCCGGCCACGCTGGTAGGCGGGGATGTCTCTTTATCCTAACGCCGGCGTCGATGAGGGATGGTGGAGGTAGTAAGGCGTGATGATTGAGTTTCTTTTGCATGCGCCCACTACCTCTTTATTTCTTCAGTTTCTTCCGTGCCTCTTCGTCTCTTCAATTTCTTCCGTGCCAATTGCTGTAGGGGACGGTCCGGCTGGTGGAGCTGACATGGCACAGGAGAGGACTGGGTGGGCCTGCTGAGGGCATCGCCCCCCTGCGTGCCGAGTAACTTTCCTAGTGGGGTTTTTATAGGGGTTATAGATAGATAGATGATTCACATGACGCCGCGCGTGGCTATCTTTGTCCTTTCATGCTAATAATTAAAATTGTGTGGGCTGGCATGCCTAATTACTCTGGGAACGTTTACCTGAAGTTTTCCTCCTCCCGGTAGCTATCGAACACCTCCTTTTCATTTTTTTTTTTTTTTTGCTACCACTCCTTGGCGTGTTTTCATTAAGCGAAAAATAGAGTTTGTTACAATAACCAGCGCTAGCAACATCAATTACCTTGCAACAGCTCTCCCACACACACCAACTCTAAACCTTAAGCGATTACATGGTTAACAAATTTTGCTACCGAGAAACCCAACCAGAACCTTCGTCCAATTTTGGTTTTGCCCACAAGCTGTGTGCATTTTTGTCAACGCAACCCCATTAAAAGTCCTCGCATTCCTTTTCTTTTTTCACAGCAATCCATCCAACGAGGAAGAAGAGAGAGTCGAACCCACGCCTTAGCTGTTTGGGCAACCCCTTCCTCGTCCTCAACCACCAGTGCAAGGCATGTTCTTCCATGACGACGATGAGCTGAGGTGAAGATGCAACTTGACCAAGCACAGATGCGGACCTCGCGACTAAACACACAACCCAGGAGGATATGGTCCATGGTCTCATGCAATTGGTCACACACATGATGCACATCGGATTAAGCCCAAAAGGCCATGCCTGAACTAGCGATCTGCTTGTCCAACAAACGACCATGCAAGATGAGCGAGGAAAAAGCGTGCCACAGGAGGTGGTGCCGCCGTCTTCGGATCTTCTTTGCACCAATCACGGGCGAGGATCCCAAAAATATGCGCGATCGCCATAGGGTCCGACGGTGAAGAAGTGCACCCCGTCAAGCAAGTCACACAGCTTGCCAACTTGTAGCATCATTTGCATGGTCACAGACCCAACAATGTGGTGCAGCCAAGCATTGTTGTCCATAGCTTCAGCCACCGTGGCCTTCAACCTCCTTGCACTGACTGATGAGAAAACCGCAGGTGCCACACTCTCGATGCACGACCCATCCAACCACCTATCGTCCAGAAGAGGGTAGATGCACCATCTCCCAGCTTGAACACAGTCGCCGCACAGGCAAATCGAGCAGCCCGCTCCTTGGTGGTCGGGTGTTTTCCAGCACGCCGGTCCTTCCAGATCCACCTGACACGAAGGCAATCGGCAAAAGCGCAAGCCCCCCCCCAACACCTTTGGTCTACGGCATGTCTCCCAAACGACCTTGCACCCCGTCCACCCCAACCGGTATACGTGCACGCCCAAATGAATGCACGCCGCAGCTTGTCGATGGCGAGAGATACGGAGAGAGAGAGAGAGAGCGATGGACGTGTGGATCCGTCTGGGCGAAAGTGTTGCCTTCACAAGGGCATGGCGCCTGCCTCATTGAGCAACACTTGATGCTTTGTTGAGCAACTGGTCCTTCCACCCCGGAATTCTGGTGGCCACCTTGTCCACAAGTGGTTGCTCTTCAGACCTCTTGAGCTTGTAAACCGAAAGTGGGATCCCAAGTAGCAGCATGGGAACTTGTGAAGTGAGCTCAATGTCTGCGCGGAACAACCAAGCGGGCAGGCCTTGCTTTTGTCTAGGTTGGAGAACAACCCCGACGCGAGACCAAATAGCTGCAACACTGCCTTAATCGATTTCAACTCCAGCTGAACGGGTTTGACAAACAGGATGAGGTCATTGGCATAGAAGCTGGCCCTTGCCGGGATGTCCTCGTGAATTGGCGATAGCAAACCTCATTTTTCGATCCTACCCAACGCCTGTTGAGTCCTTCCATCGCTAGGACAAAAGGCATAGGCAAGAGGGGGTCGCCTTGTCGTGAGCCACGAGCATGACGGATGTGTCGCCGAGGACGCCCATTTAGAATGATCTTTTGTGCTAGAAGAGCAGAGCACAACTGAAATCAAATCCCTCCATCTTTGCGAAGCCCATGTGCTAAAGCATCTCAATGAGAAAAATCCATGCCACACGGAATCAAAGCCTTTGCGATGTCAATTGTGAGCAAGATGCATGGGATGTGGCGCTTGTGAATCACGTGGCAAGCAAGCTCTACGTTCAGAAAATTGTCATGAATGTTGCGGCCTTTAGGAATGCACTCTGGTTCGGCTGCACGAGGCGGTCGATCTGGGTGCCAAAGCGATTTGCCATGCACTTGGTGATGAGCTTGAACAGCTTTGTCTTCGTAGGGTCTTGGTGGTATCCTAGGTCTAGGGTTTGCTCGCCGTCGATGTTCGGCCCGGTGGAGTTAGGATTTTCTTTGGAGGCGTGTCTCCTTTGCGGTTTTGCTTTCTGGCGGCGCCGGTGATCGCGAAGCGGCGGCCTTGCGGAATAAATTCTCCCGGCTTCTTCCGTTCTCAGATGGCGATCTTCTCCCGGCGTCAGCGGAGGGGCTGGGGAGACTTCGGGGAAGTCGAGGCGCACATCGTCGTCTTCTTCGGTGATGATCTTTGTTGACCACTGTTAATGTTGAGAAGAAGATGATCTATGGTGAAAATCGAGCTTTGCTCGGGGTTCTTAGGCGGTGGAATCGAAGGATGTGTCGTGGAGTACGGGAGTTGGCCGATCTTTGGGAGGGCGGTGTATTCGGGCGATTCGATCTCAGTAAGCCCTCTCTGCGGCCTCCACCTTGTGGAGTTTGGCTCGTGCCCGACGGCGATTGGGAAGCGGCCGGCGGCGGTGGCGAATCGGATCTCGAAGGCCGAGGAAGATGGCCCGAAGTTTTGGAAACTCTTTGTAATTTTCGCTTTTGTTGGGATTTCTATTTGTAAAAGGGTCGGTGTAATGCACCAAGATTAATACATTTTTCTTTAAAAAACTAAACTGTGGATGAGACTGATCGGCCTGTACTGTCGTATTTCTTCCGGGTTGTCCTTCAGCAGGATCATATCATGTACGCGTCATAAACATGATGAAAACTTCTAGTGTCACGAGCCCGCGTGCATGATGTCCACTTTGATTGTGGCCCAGGCCACCTTGTAGAACCGGCCCGTGAACCCATCCGGTCCCGACGCCTTGTCATTTTCCTATTGTCGGTATGATGTTTTTGTTTGTAGTGTGACCACACCACTTTTAACAATAATCGAGCTCTAGTGCTGCATATACTAGATTCACTTTGGAGGAGCTATCAGTACTAAGGCAAGATTCCAAGGATGCACTAGCGCTACACTTGCATGTCCACTGTCCAAATCAACACACAGAAAAATCAAAATAGCCCGAAAATATCGACCGAAACCATCGTACCAGTGGTGGCGATGGGAATAATAATGAACCTTTAGCTTGTCTTATCCCGTTTATTTTTAAAAAATAGATACATAAGAATAAATAAGGGTTGCCATTTTTTTTAGTGCGTATTGGCTTGTAGTCGATGGTAGGGCCGGTCCAGGTGGGGCGTTACCAACCGGGGTTTTCAAATCCCTAAGTGCTCACACCGCGTTAAGTGGTGGCGGCGTTCCCGTCGGCGACGAGTTATCTATGGTGATTTCGAGAATTTCCGATCCTGCCGGCTGCCCTTAAGCTTCCCGGAGGTGTTCGTAGTGGTAGGGTTTGCGTACGTGTGTTCGTAGTCCCGGTCTAACCCAAACACCCCCTACGCACCAATAATTCATGCATGGGCGCATGGCGACGAGAATACACGAGGTTCAAATAACGCTCATGGGAGACGTACGTGAGCCGTAATAAACGGGAAAACAAGATTCTAACCTTCGTCCTCTGCTATCTAGCTGCGTGCCTGCCCAGTAATATATCAGCAAATCAAAAAATGAAATGAATTCCTCGGCGAAAACGACGTGTCCAAGCGTCCGTGTCGCGGTCCGTTGTGGCCCCTTTTTTTTCGACAGGTCCGTTGTGGCCTTGTCCTTTACAATAACACAAACTTTTTTTTTTGACAAGTTACAATAACACAAACTTTAATACGACCTGTCGTCCTCCTCGAACGTGCTTGTGTTTCTAGTAGTGACAATTGGTAGTTTTCCAAGTGACTAAAAAAAAAAGTTAGGAACACATTTGTTGGTTTCTTCCAACTATTTTTTTTTTTTTTAAAAAAAACTTTCTCCTTAAAAGGTAGTACCCCGTAGAAGACTATTTTGCATCACAAATCTAGTATATGCAGCACTAGAGATCGATTATTGTTAAAGTGGTGTGGTCACACTACAAACAAAAACATCATATCGACGACAGGAAAAATGAAAAAGAGGTGTTCCATAGCTACCGGGAGGAGGAAAAACTCCTGGATAGTATTTTTTTTTCCAATCTTGCTAAAAAATTAAGATAGACAATAGATTTTAATTAGAAACTCTTGGAGATGCTTTGCACCGTGCCTAAGTGATTGGCAAGAGTATAAAGTAGCAAATATGTCCAAACAAAAAGCAAATCTTATTGCATTGTCGCCTAGAGCTGTGGCTCAAAAATTATGTAATGGACATATCATCTTTTCCAATATGTATTGGATTCTGTAATGTGGCTAGACACACAAACATGTGCGGTTCTAACTCGTACCTGAGCATGAGTCATGAGTTCGGATCACAGACGAAACCATAAGGATCGTAAGGACATTGTATGAAATAAAAAGTCTAAATCACACCCCCCACCTATGGGAGGTGGACTACATAACCCCCCAACCTATGAAAACGGTCGAATTTTTTTTTAGCTTTAGATTTATGCTTTTCCTCGTAGTTGTAAAAAAAAAATATACTAAAGTATACCATATTTTATGTTCACTGCGTAGATCTACTCATTTGGAGTTTAACACAATTTTATTTTCTATTTTATGATTTTTCTATGATTTTTTATGATTTTTTCAAAACTGCTTTAGGGGGTAATTTGATCGGTTTTTGAAAAGTTCAAGGGGTGATTTAGACCGTTTTTATAGGTTGGGGCGTTATGTAGTCCACCTCCCATAAGTGGGGTGTGATTTAGACTTTTTCCTTAACTAGCAAATTTGCCGTGCGATGCAACGGGAAATAAAAAAATCTATCACATATCAATGAAAAACAATAAGACAAATAATACATATCTATTTATGTTTTATCATTTTTTTATAAAAAAAACCCAAGCCTATAATTTATTTATTATATAATAAATGGCATCTATAATATATATTTATTTTTGGCAATAAAATGACAATGTTCTATTAAGCTTGTGTCAATTTAAAATACCACATCTACAACTTCTTCTCTAGTTGCAAACCACAGAAATATCTGAACTTAAATACAGAACAACTTCAATTTTATACTATCCAGTATTGCTATAATTAAATATTGAACACTATGGCTTTCTTTTGACATGTCATTGATTGCTTTGTTCGTCGATGATTATGATGATAGACCCCACTCAATTTTTACATAGCACGTTAGTTCGATCATTGCCAATTTTTAATGAGAATAAGTTTTGTTTATAATCAAAACTATATCAATAAATTGATGGTGTGAAAGGGCATGTAGCCTAGTGGTTACCACGAGCCTCAATGACACATTGGTTAAAAAGGTCTGACTTACTAATCGAGCAGCGGACACTTGATCTCCTAGAACTTCTTATTGGACGTGGACACATGGATAGCGAAATCGGGTAAGATCGCGAACACATTGGCTCTGAGTGGAAGATGTTTCATACCAGATGCGGACATGTAAGCAGAGATCTGAGACTTGGTATTATTTTGTAGATGATAACGTTACGGTCCTTTTAATTGTATATATATAAATACTCATTCTAATTTTATAAAATTTATTACTCATACCTAAAATCACGGAGAAATATACTACTCTCATCAATTTAGTTGGTAATTTTTAAATCTCATTGTTGTAAATGGCGAGATCGGGAAATCATCTTCTGAGGTGCTCATACGGGTAACATGTACGTGTGTGCGTTCAAATTGATAAAAGTGTATGAGCATGTATGATGGTTTGTGTTTTACTAAGATTTGCAAAAAAACAAGATATTTGTTTATTAAAAAGCATAACTTTTTCCACGTGAACTTAGAGATAGCTCATTATATTTTTATCTAAGGTTATTTCTTTACCGAAACAATTGATGCTATCATTTTTATTGGACCTAGCCTTCCTAATTTAGGGATGAATTTTGATTAGTTATTTTATCCTTATAAGAATATAAAGAAATGATTCCCTTTATTAGTTTTTTGTCGGAGAGGATATCATTTAGGATTGGTAGCGGGCCAAGCTACTTTTTTTTTTGTTTCTCCCGTGGAGACCGGAGAGGAGATCTGTTAGGATTTGTACCAAGCGTTCAGGTCTGCCTCTCACCCGGACTCTGCCATGCGTGATATATTTGGGCGGAGGGAAAGCCGGAACAAGACACGGAGACGGAATTGGCAGGCTGGACGAAATTTTTTGGTGGACAACGGAAATTTTCTCTTTTATTAGTGGTATAGATATTATGTATAGTTACTAGCAAACGTGTATGTGTGTTGGACTGAAACTCAATACATATAGAAGTAGAACTCTTATATTATTGCTATATGCGTGCTGCTCTAACTTGTATGAGCTTAGTCATGAGTCTGAATCACATATGAGATACATTGGGATCGACTCAATACATATTAGAATCGGAGTCTATATTCATCATCACTAAACGCGAGTCATGATAGCAAAATCTTGCTAGTTACTGAAGGAAGTAGCTCATGAATGTGCTTAATGAATAAATTACTGAAGGCCTTTTTTTTTACCAGAACTCACTGAAGGCCTTGAGTCAGATTTCGGGCGTGGCAAGTGAGCGGGCAGGGTGGTGTCGATTCCGCTAGATTGGGCCGAATTGACACCCGATTCTTGTCGTCGGAGGTGAGGATGACGAGGGAGGCAGCAGCGGCCTTGGGCGGCGGCTTCAGCCCCGCCCTTGGCCGGCGGCGTGACGGGGCGGTGGAGGCGAGGGGAAGGCGCGGTGGCGGCGACGGCGGCGAGAGCGGAGAGAGAGGCTGGAGAGATAAGGCTGTTTAGGGAGCTACCCTTTTTATTTTTTGCTTAAGATTCAACCGATTACAAGCCCCTTGTATTTATAGTCCGAGGGAGACTTGCATGCTAAGAAAATATCTAAGAGGTTTTCCTATAGATTGGAACACCTCTTGACAAAGTAATTTATTTCTTTCCCTAAATATTTATTCCCTAAATAATTATTACTTAACGACGAAGCGAAGGATGACGACGGACCGCGGCGGGCGGCGGCCGGCCGACCAGGCGCCCGCGTGCGCCCTCCTCTTGGGCTGTTGGGCTCCGTGCCCATGGTTCATGACATTACTCCCCCCCCTTTTTCGACGGCGCGTCCTCGCGCTGTGGTTCTCTGCACGGCTTTGTTGATCTTTGGATCAATGGATGGAATTCCATTGCTCACCGGGAGGTGGTTGCATCGGTGTCGGCGTGCGTCGGTGAAAGCCAACCTCAAGTGTGCGCAAAATTATCCCACCTGGTTCGAGTACATCCCATAGTACCTTGGACAATTCCGAGGCGTAGTGGTGGTTGTCGAGGAAGAAGATTGGCTCCTTCGATGGCCGGTTCTTGGTCGGGAAGCCTTGGCACGAATGCGCGGTCGTCGGAAGGTGGGCGCCAATCACCGCGAGTGTCGCCCAAACCCGGTGCTCCCGCACGGAGCTTGTTGGTTCCGCTTCGTCGTGTAGCTCATGATTCGTTGATGATGTAGCACGTTGAGGTGGAGCGAGAGCCTCCCGAGATTTTGATTTGAGGTTGACGAGGTAGGAGGTTGATGTGGGTGGCATGTACCTCTTGTCATCGTCGGTGAAGCTCACAAGTCGAGGCTTCTTTGAAGATGGAGACGTCGAACTTTTTGGGCGAGGTAGATTGCCGTGTTCCCTACGGTGGGCGTCGCCTGGTGCCTTGCAGCCCACGGTTTGTTTGCGTAGTCGTCTTTGGGGCGTAGATGTCGCTGAGGAACATGGGAGCCAACCGGTTGGGTTCGAGTCGCCTCGGCTGTCATAGCCCGAGTAGTCGATGGCGCGATGGTCGTTGCTTGGCGCCGTGGTGTCCGGTAATCCCATGTTCTTGATGGAGGTGTCGGGGCCATAGGTGTGGTCGATCAAGTCGCCGTTCCGTTGAAGTAGCACGGTAGTCGTTGGTGTCGCCATTGATGGGCAGCTTGAGGCTGCGAAGAAGACACCGTGTGGAGGTGTCTCGGTACTCCCGTGTCGTCTCCATCGGTACCACGTCGGCGAGAACATCGGTACCGCTCTGCTCCCCGAAAAGGCGGCACTCCTCCTTCTGGTTCGTCTACATGCCAACCCGGGCGATGTAGTTGTCGATGATCTTTGTTGATGTCGGAAGCGGGCATGGCGGCGGCGTGTTGGCGGCGCCGTGGCGTGTCATCGTTATGCGTCGTCGAGGCGGTGATCATCGAGCTTCTCCAAGAAGGCGGTGAAGGTGGCCAATTTTCTTCATGGAATCGGCAAGCTCGCGAATTTCCATGCGGGCTCGGCGTACTTGTGGTTGTCCATCGGATCTTGGCGTTGTTGGTGGTCGAAAGCCGTCGGTGGTGGGAATCGTCACGGTCTCCGGATACCGGTATTGTCGATTCGGCTAGATGGGCGAATTGACACGATTCTTGATAAATCGGAGGTGAGATGATGAGGAGGGAGCCGGCGGCCTTGGCGGCTTCGGCAGCGCCCTTAGCGGCGCGTGACGGGGCGGTGGAGGCGGCGCGGCGGTGCGGGTGGGTGGCAGCGCGGCGCGGCGTGACGAGAGAGAGAGCTGGAGAGATAAAGTTGTTTAGGGAGCTACCCTTTTTAATTTTTTGTTTAAGATTCAACCGATTCTGGCCCTCAGTATTTATAGTCAGAGAGAGACTTGCATGCTAAGAAAATATCTAGGAGGTTTACTTATAGATTGGAATACCTCTTGACAAAGTAATTTATTTCTTTTCCTAAATATTTATTCCCTAAATAATTATTACTTAACGACGAAGCGAAGGGTGAAGACGGACCGCGGCAGGCGGCGGCGGCCGGCCAGGCGCGCGTGCGCCCTCCTCGTGGGCCTGTTGGGCTCCGTGCCCATGGTTCATGACAGGTGGTAATCCATGTAGAAGATTTACTAAACAAAGATTAATTACTAAACAAAGAATAATTACTGAACACAATGTATTACTAAGCACATCGTGAGTATTTGCAAAAGAGTTACTTGTTGGTTTCGATAGTCATCCGTATATCACTTTCATTAGTATTTTTAGTATTTGTTGAAAAATGTTTTACTCAAGTACTCCAAATAAAATTTAGTATTTATTGCTACACCTAGACACCTACAGCCGTTGTACTACACATGTGAGGCAGTGGCAAAAGCTACAGCGTTTGTGGTAGTAGCCTGCCAAATAGCCATCATTATTCGCTTCCCCCACCTCACTGTTGCTGGATCTGAAGCATCATGCATCAACAGTGTCATTTGTATCATCGCACAGGACTTGCCCGCGGGGCTCAACAGCTACTTCTGACAACTACCACAACTACGTGCATACGTAACACATATACCCTAAACCTAATTATAAACTCTAACCTTAACTCTGAACGCTAAACCCTAAATCCTAAACATAACTCTAAACCTTAAACACACGAAACTCTGAACCCTAAACCATAAACTCTAAAAAGCCTAAAGTCTAAATCTAGACCCCAAACCTTAAATACTAAACACTAACAACGGAGTGAGACCTTCTTTGTCATATAGGCAAGAATGGTATATGTCTTCTGGCAACACATAGTTGCGGTAATGATTTCGTGCTTGCTGGGCGGGATCGGGCACGCGTGGAGTCTACCTAGCGGGCGCGGGTTGGGTTGGGTCGGCTGGAAAAGTTGGTTGGTTGGCTCATGGTGTACAGTCTGATTCTACAACTCAGACATCACGTGTAGGATAAAGCACAAAGATATAGATATAAATATAGATAAATTTTGTAAGATATATTTTATAACGGTCTGATGGGGCACTTTATACTACTGCACTCAATTGTTTATTCACTTGAAAACCAGATCATATAAACGATATATATAGTAGCATTATTCTTTAAGTAGAAATGGGGAAGGTGATCCGTGTTGGTACCTATACGACGTACGGCCCGTACGGTCACCATTCCCATCCCTATATTGCTGGGTACTCCGTACGTATAAAAAAAGGGAGTATACTAGCTACTCCTCCAGCTTGAAGTAGTCGAGTCTAGGGCGCTCCTGCTCGCTGCCTTTCTTGTAAAAGTGCGCGATGAACTCTTCAACCGTGACGCTCCTGTACATCGGGGGTTGTCCGGCGACGTGAGTTCTTGGAGGGGCCATACTTCCTCATGGATCTTCCCACGTCAACGAACGCCGCCACGGAGACCCTTGCCGTGTCAGCGCTCTGGTTCGCCAGAACTCGGTGCTCCACGCTCTTGAACCGCCCATTGCTCACAAGCTGCACGTACCAGTGAAAGCAGTGGATACATGAACAAAAACTTTATACAGACGCCATCATCGATCAATAGTAAGTGAACCAAGTGGGTGCCTGGAGAAGGTCGCCGATGTTGATGATCAGGGCACCGGGCACGGGAGGGACGTTCACCCATCCCTTGCCGCCGGCGTGGTCAAGAAACACCTGCAGGCCACCCACGGCGTCCTGCAGGAGGACAGTGAGGCAAGTCGGGTCCGTGTGCTTGGTGTTGCCGAGGGTGAGGTGCGGCTCCGGGCACGGCGGGTAGTAGTTGCACGCCACCTTGAGGCTCTGCCCGCATCCCATCTCGGCGAGCCGGTCGCTGGCTAGCCCCCAGCGACTCCGACAGCAGCTCGAACAACCACACCGCAACCTTCCTCACCGCGTCAACGTACTCGAACGTCACGCCCCTGTACGTTCAACAATTTCAATTCATTTGTTTGAAATTGTTTTGTGTTTTGTTTCTTGTTTGAATTCATTATATGTATGTAACAAGATCGACGCTAGCTACCTGAGGGCCTCCGGCAGCTCCTCCGGCTGCGGCGGGACCGGCACCATGTCGAGGAAGACACTGTCACGCCAGCTAGCCGCCGGCGACTTGAAGAGGTCGAGGTTGGAGTAGAACCGCATCTTACGGTTCATGTCCCTCGTGTAATACGGCTTTTTGGCCTCCACGGTGTCCTCGTTGAACCGTCTCACGGCGGCCACCATGGTGGCCATGGCCTCTTCCGGCACGCCGTGGTTGACCACCTGGAAGAACCCGGCCGTCTCGGCCGCCGCCCTCACCTGGGCGACCACCTCCTCACGCTGTGCAGCCGCGAGGTCGATGACCGGGATCGTTGCATCTGCAGTGGTGGTGGAGGATGCCGGTAGGAACTCCGGCGGGTGGTGGAAGATGGCCGGGATGGATTTGGTGCCGGAGTCGACGAGGCCCCTGACGCCGGCCTTGGTGTCATCGAATGCCTTTAGTAGCTCTTGCCGGCGATCATAACCGTTGCCGGCAGCGACCACGGGCATGGCGACTTTGGTGATGGACATAGTATGTATGAATATGAGGTATATTGTGAGCTAGGAGTGAGTGACCGAATCTGGGACAGGGCATGTGACAAGTAAGAACATATATATAGATGCAGTGATGCACCATCAGTTACTATGTTTTGCGAGTTTACTTACCTGCTGGGCGGCAATGATGATTCGCTGCTAGGGGTTACTGATTATTCTTTTTAGAAAATAATTTTTTTCTTAGTCAAGCTGATGAGATTGAGAGAGAGCTAAAGGAATACTCCCTCCGTCCCTAAATAGATGTCATTCTCCCGGTTCCCGAGAAGTCAACATTTTCAAACTGCCGCGATTATATATTAAAATATATAAATATTTATGCTAAGTAATTAGTATCATTGAAAAAAGATCTTTACGTCTAGTTTTTAATAAATTTATCTAGAGATATAAATGTTGCACGTATTTTCTACAAACCTAGTCAAAGTTGAGAAAGTTTGGCCGCAAGACGCACCCCAAAACGACTTCTATTTAGGGACGGAGGGAGTAGCTCTAAGCGGCGTCCCTTGACAGTGACTTTTGTACGTACTAATATATTTGAAATCATAATTATTGATATTATTTTTCATGTTTCCTAACTTTTAGACGCCTGAATGTTGAGACGACGTGCGTGCGTCATTTTTTTTTTGAAAGATTTAGCGGGGAAATCTCCCCACTTAATCTTTTTCATTGAAATAAGGGAAGTCTGTTACAAATGCACGAGTAGTGCAACAAAAAAAAAAAAAAAAATTAGAGCTTTCAAAGCTCAAAGAAAAAACATGATGCAATCTAGGGAATATTCTCCAACCACAATTTTAAAGGGCCTGCAAGACCTGGCTTGGCTTTGATGCAAATAAACCAATTTGTTCCTTGAAGTGAGTCCTCCAATTTGCATATATATATGCAAGGTTTGTTGTCAAAAATAAGATCATTCCTCATATTCCAGATTGACCAGCAAGCTGTGATTGCAATTTCTCTAGAGATCATATTTCAATTTGTGTCGCATCAATACAAATAGATTATGACTGTTGGATGCCACGTTACACGTATACGGATTTTTGGATGCAAGACCTGGCTTCGCATCAATACACCTAAGATTTTTTTAATAATATTAATAATAACATGATTTAATATAAAACATAGTTCACAAATTAAAATATCACTTAAAATCATCCATAGATCACGGGACACGGGTTCACACGACACTATTCTTCTTCTTCTCTTCTTGGTCATCAACTTCAATTGGAGCACGATCATCACACGGCGCCATCTACATGGTGAACAGAAATCTGAGAACTATAACTACAAGGATCATTGATTCTTGGGACTAAAGCTAGGGCTAGAGGAGATCACCGAGGGTGAGGAGGGGCTGCATCTGCTGCGGCCTTGCACAGCGGCCGCCGTCCGCCGATCGCCGGCTCGCCGCCGTTGGCGCCGCCACGCGTCGTTGCCAAAAGGGTCTAATGAAAGGAAGTGCGAGGCGGAACGGCAGAATACGAGGCGACGCACATATAATACGGCGTGCGTCATGTGGAAGAGTGGAATTTGGGCCATTTAGCTTCATGGGCCGTATCCAAATCGCCCGCGCCGTATCGGATACTAGTATCCAGTCGCACGTATCAATCTTCTTAGTACGCCCGGATACGTATCCATAGCGTATCCGTATCCGCGGAGTATCGGATATGCGATACGCATCCCCCTGAAGTATCCGCACATCGTAGGTTGGATGGTAATCTAATTGTCTAACTGTTGTTTGAAAATAAGTTAGATTTCAGAATCAGAAATCTAAAATATGGCATATCCCTTACTTTTTATAAATAGTTTGATTTAGACCAAAAAAAAAAAAAAATTGCATTCCTCTTCGTACCTAGATAATAGTATCATTCTATCTTTTCCTCTCAATTAGCTAGACCAATCGCGGAAATTTCCTATCATTGATTCATTTCTAAAAAAAAGGAGTAAACAGTTGTCGGTGAGTATCAGCATCTATCCACTATCAAGCAGTTGTTTTCAATCACAACTTCTTTGATAAATCAAACGGCAAAGCAGCAAGAGCCTATTAAAAGCACTCACACCTATACATGCTTGGTGAATATCTCCATCATACAGTTGTACGGTTTCCATTCAATAAACGTCAAGCCAAACGTCGTGTAATGCTAGGGGCGAAGGAGTTATGGTCTACCAAGCCCCCTTGGACTACATCGACGACTAATTTGGACCGGCGACGAAGGTTCCGTGCCCTGTGTGGCCAGGAGCCTGAGACATGTGACCATTTAGTCACCGGCTGTTTGGTGACGAAGGTTCCGTGCCCTGTGTGGCCAGGAGCCTGAGACATGTGATCGCTTGGAGATTGTGGAAGGAGCGGAACGCGCATGTGTTCAGGAACGAATCGTCCTCGGTGCCACAGCTAGCGTAGAGTGTTGTTCAGGAAGCGGAGCTCTAGGTCCAGGCGGGATTCAAAACGCTGCTGCCCTTGCTCTCAGTTTGGTCACAGCAAGTTTTCATGTAATGGTGTAGTTTAGCTCCTTTGGGTCTCCTTCTAGCTTTGTTCTCTAGTTCCTCTTCGTTCTGATGTCCCTCGGCATCGCCTTTTTAGTTTGTAACTTGGTTTGGATTTGGTTTTCCTCCTCTTAATTAAACACGGGTGAACGGCCCGAAAAAAAAAAAAAAAAAAAAAAAAAAAAAAAAACCATCGTGTAAACGATCTCCTTACGAAATTGGGACAAAAAGTGAAGGTAACATACATATAAGAAATGTATACTCTTTTCTTATTAAATTTAAAATATCATACCTTTTTAACAAAATAGATCAACACTCACTCTCACCCAAATTTAAGGGTGTTTTTGGTTTATTCCTTCAACCAATCTCCAAATAAATGTGCTACATTATGTGGTGGTCTTAAATAAAAGTAACTTGAATTGTCATAAAAAAAAAGTAACATGCAGTCGAGGTGTTGGATAGTTTCATTGTTACTACAAAAGCAAGCAACTCACTCCCATTTCAAAATCGCTTAAACTAAATCATCTTCGGTTAAAGTTACACCTTTATTTAGTTAAGAACCAAACAACGATCTTGACATTAAGATCGAGAGGGAATTTTAACTTCCACAAAATATTTATTATTTGAAGGTAGCAAGTTGATATTGGTAATAACTAGAGGAATTCCCCGTTGCGCTGGTAGGAAGGGGGTATTGTTAAAGGAGGATTGAATTGTAATCGCTAAGAAATTTTATCACAATTAGCTATTGAGGAGAATTACTTTGTACAGGTTAGAAACAGAGTTAGTAACGAAGAACTTAAATGTATGAAACAAAGTATATACTCATTGGCATAAAGATTATTTAATCTTATGTTTAAACTCCAAGCTGAACCAATATCGAATAGAAATATTTAGATATGTTACGGGTAACAACTTCCTGGTAATGTAATAAAACATATATAATAATTTATTTGAGGAAATCCTTGGTAGATGATTTAATCTCTTTAACTTTGTCCTTCACGCGTCATATCCCGTGTGTTGTCATGAGTATGAAGGAGAAATCTATAAGTTAGAATATTACTATCACTCTCCTATTCTTTTTCTTTCCTCTTTTCCCCTTTTATCATTCTCTTTTTTTATTATTTTTTACTTTACTCTATACCAACTATCATCAATGGGGCCCTATCTAGAATTTTATTGAAATGTATCTATATGAGATCTTGTTTTGAAGGATTTATTAAAAAGGAATTCAATGGTCTAATCGAAATTTAATTTGGTTTTTTGGTTTGTGAGTTATAACATTTTTTAGTTAATTCAAACTGTGGGGCCTGCCACTGGATGTAGTGGAATTTGGTGGAATGCTTTGAGGTGGCATGCTTGCGTGTCGAGCAGAACTCCCTAGTGAGGGTTCTCTACGTAGGTGTAGTAGATGTTTATACATTGATTGTACCGTAAAAACACCATGTTTTGTAAGATTCTATTTCAAAGTATCGTGTTGGTCATCAAGTGTACATTGACTACATTCACAACTTTTACCACACGTTCGTTCCACTTGGTTAATTAATTTGCCCTAGTGACTGAGAATGAGTCAGGGACAGGTAAAGTTGAGATGGGATCGATAAAAGTACATAAATAGATGCACCATCGGTTACTATATATGCTATGATGCGAGTCTAGCTGCTGAGTTGTCGTTAGTAAAAATAGTTGTTAGCTCTCAGTGATGTCCCTCAACTTTCGGTAAAAGTTGGTTGTCTATAACTGTTAAGTCTACTTCTTGGAAGTCTTTTCATGGACAAAGGGGCCGTAGCCATCTAAATTGTACAATAATTGAATTCGACGAAAGAAACTGCCCTGGAAGAAACTGGTAGGTGGAACATCGCTACTTCCACTACACACTTTCGTTAGATTCCCACGTGTATTATCATATTTACCCGTGTGTGCTCGGAGCACTACACCGTCTGTCATCTACGGCACAAAGGCTCTACCTGGGGTTCACTGAACCAGAACCAGGAGCAGCTGCGCGGCACCACAATCATCGAGTCCACACGACCACACCGGCGTTGGTCTTTAAGTAACCGTATATAATTAGAAGTACGGAGTTGGAATCATTGTACTGAACCAGCACTGCAGCAGGGGCTTTTAATTAACCTGGTTCATGCATGCCACGACCGCCACCTAACGTTAACTGTGTATACTTAGCAACATTACTGGTAAACAAAACGTGGATTCGATATCCTAAAATATCAGGGTGCATTTCATAACATGACTATCATGAACTCACGAGTTTATAAGGGCTTTGCGTGCGGTTGACTAGGAACAGTAGTTGTGCCAAAAGAACAATGTAATTTCACAAATTTCTTTTTTACTAAAAATAGTCCTTTCGACTTCATGACATAAGAGGTCCTTTTTCTATAAATGCATGGATAGCGATTGTGTTAGGCTAGTCACAAACGCACCAGCTGATGAACGACCGGGCCAACTGATTGTTGTTTGTGGGCCCAAATTTGATTATTGGGAGATAATTATAGGGAACTGTTGGAGATTGGTAATTTTCTCCTACCCTATTTTTGTTTGGGAGTTCCTAAACTCATGAATATTGAGAGAAAATTATAGGGTACTGTTGGAGTTGCTCTAAGCCTTTGAAGAGCTACGTAGGCTTGGGTGCTGCGTGGAGGAAAAAGAGCATGGGATGGTGGTTTTGTAGCCCACTATCAACGGCTGATATATTTATAATCTCAGACTGTATGACTTGAAACGGCTTGAAACGACCTACCGTTTGATGCTAAATTTGAGCTGTGATATGGTGGGTGCCTGCAGAAACACTTTGGCTTCGTCAAAAAAGTAGCAGGTTGAGGTGAGAGAAGAATGTGAGAGGGGAAAGAGAGCTCGTGGTCTTGTTGCCATGCCTGTGTGCAAGGTGAAGTAGTATCTCTCCAATCCTTCACTTTTACTAGGTTGGGAAAATAGTTGTTCAAGTTCTTCCAAACCTATATGATAGTATCTTTTTGGTTGGACTCCTAGCTAGCTGCTAGTGGTCTGAGTTGATGCTGCCCTTAATCTTCTCGTGGATATGACATAATTATTTTGAGACCGAGGGAGCAGTTGCCAGAGGGATCATTTTATTTGTCAATTGTTTCTACATCACCTCACCTATTCTAGACCATGATGCATGTCTTCTCTCGTGCCATGTCCCTTTTGGTTATTTGCGTTTGTGAAAGTATGTGTGATATTTTTTTGGACGGAAAATTAATGATGGGTTACTGTCGCATGACGTTGCTGTGAAAGTATGTGGACGGAGAAGGTAGGAGATTCTAATTCTATGACCACTACAAGCTTTGCACCCGAGTTTTGTTCGTCTACTTTTGCTAGCAGATATGCTCGGCATCTCATCTTTTTCGGGCAACACACTCAACCGGAGGGCCATGAACCACATGTAAATAACATAACTATATAGGTTCGGTTTGGATGTTAAGGTGGATTAGAGTGCCACTTGAACTAAATTTCACCTCAATTCACCCCAATACATACGGATTAAGGTGAATCGACAATATCCAAACAAGGTCGCTGGCTTTTGTATGAGCTGCGATGGCTCAAGAGTATAATCCCAGGTTTAGGTAATACAATTGTAGGTTTGGGTGAATGGTACTCCCCTGTCCAGAAAAAACATGCAACTATGAGTTACGTGTCAAAAAAAATAGTTCATGTTTGACTAAGTTTCTAGTTAATAATATTCATATTTATGACTTCAAATCAATTTTATTATGAAAATAGCTCATAATTAATCTAATGATATTTAGTTGATATCATCAATATTGATATTTTTATCAACTATTAGTCAAACTTATAAGATACTAAAACGTGGCACTGCTAAAATTTTATGTTTCTTGTACAGAGAGAGTATTCCATTGTATATTATCCATCATTAGAAAATGAGAACATTTGGTGTATAACCGGAACAATTAAATCACAGGAAAACTTCTATCTATCTTAACATTGTCTTAGTCTAAATTTTCTTCTCATTAAACTTCAAAATCAGATTACTTACACCCTAAACTATCAAAAACCAAATTTCCTCTTTGTCATCGTTCAAAGCTGTTTTGACAATGATTTTGTCAATTCTTGGGCCTGCCTTTTTTTTTTTTTTTTTGACGAAAACACTCAAAGGTGAAAATACAAGAGCAGTCCCTAAAGGACACGTACACAGACATCCTCCACGTACACGTACATGTGTTGCAAGGAAGAGGACTCTAGAAACGTGTGGCCGCATCTTGACGTTGCCGACGCAAACGCCGTGAGCTCGTCGCCGTTGGATCGACGCTGAAAACGCCGGGGCGGGGGCCTCCCGCTACTAAGAGCTGAGGTTGAAGAGGGGCCCCCGAGGCCAGCAACGACGAGTGACTCCGGCGTGGTGGATTTTGGAGGACTGGCGCCGAAGGATGAAGATTGGCTCGAGGATTCCCCATGGTGGCCAGCGGCGAATTCGAGGGCGCCGCGCAGCGGGCGTCAAGGAAGCGAAGTAGGACTTGCAGTATTTGAGGCTGCTGCTGCTGGGTGGTGAATGGTGGTGGTGGAGATGGAGGCGGACCGGAGGGGAAGAACGAAATCAAGCGGCCGAATTTGGTAGTGAACCAAGCAGGCCCAAGAATTCATCTAAGATTTTAACCTATTTTTTAGAGAAAAACCTAGTGGTAGGTTGGGATACAACAAATCCAAAAAAAAAAAAAAAAAAAGAGCTCATGAAAACATAATTAGAAACTGCAAAAAACTAGGTTTAGTGCTATGAAAATGGAAAACATCCAGAACAATCTATAAATTATCAAAACATAATAACCAATGTAAAAATGCTTTGAAAAACTTTTCATGTAAATAATATGAGATGCAATCAATATGAATGCAACATACATTACTCTTGAATGCACCCATGCTATCCATTCATGGTAGTTGTATATTATGTTTTCTGGTGCACAAAGTTTTTAATCACATTCACATATCAATTGGAATATTTGAGATTTTTTTTTTTATTCTTTTCTACACATTTTAATATTTGCGATTAGCATAAGTATGGTTGTTATAGTCGATTTCTAATGTTACCAATCCGGCAACCCCTGTTGTGGGATTGAGCTCCATAATTTGTTTTGCAAGTTTTGATCAACAACTAGTTAACTTACATACAGGACTAGAGGTTGTGTGATTATTAGATATCACTATTGACATTGCAATCCAAAATAGAAACCTAATTATTTCTGTTTTGGCTTCTCACTCATTAATACTTTTCTTCTCTCAATGGAAAATGATACAAAAGAGCGCTGCACAGTTAAAAAAATATATCTTAGAGCACATCAATAACGTCGATTGTAGTAGATATTTACATCGGCAGCAGCAGGCAGCAGCACAAATATCTTAGAGCAGTACAAGCCAGAGGTAGCACCGTAGCAGTATCCAGACACAAGGTATTCCCATTATGGGAATGGAATTTTAACTCGACCTACAACAGAGACTTAGTTCTGGTTATCGAGCTTCAATCATCAGGCGCGCGGTATATAATGTTGTGGTCACAAATAAGGTAAGTGCAATGTCCAGAACTCGAGCTGGAGCTCCAATCTAGCTTCCACACGCCATGCACTCTTCCCGGTTGTTCAGAGAACAGACCATCTGTGCCATTTTGGCTTCTACGTCTTCCTCTGTGGGCTTTCCATTGCTCACCTGCATATGCAAGTGGTTTTCAAGGTGAGCCGTGTTTGAGTAACCTTTTTGGAAAAAGATTGTAGGACTAAAGGAAAGAAAATATACCCCATTCCCATTCTCCTTTAGAAGTGTGGTATCGACTGTAAACTTGATCGCATCAGCAGCAGCTCGTGTGCGCAGATAGTACATTCCAGTTTTCAGGCCCTGTCATTGAACAAGATTAGAAAAACCAAACCCCACTAGTTTTATAGGTTAAGTACGAACTCCATGAGGATAGACAATTGCTGTGGCAGGAGGTTCAATACCTTGGACCAAGCATGGAAGTGAAGTGATGTTAGCTTCCCAAAGTTTGCTTGCTCCATGTGGACATTAAGGCTCTGGCTCTGGTCAATATAGGATCCACGGTCAACCGCCATATCAACTAAAGTTTTCTGCTTGATCTCCCAAACAGTCCTGGTGCAAAATTTGTATATAAAATTTAGATGCCCGAACAGTAACTGAGTCATAGAAAATAATGGCATCTGGTCGAAATACATACTTGTAGATTGCTTTAAGATCATCTGGGATTTCTGCTATCTTTTGGACAGAGCCATCATCATATATTATCTGGTTTTTCAGAGTAGGAGTCCAAATGCCCATTTCAGTCAGGTCATGAAGAAGATGTTTGTTAACCACAACAAATTCCCCACTGGAAGAAAAATAGAAAGATTAATCATATATGCACAGTAGATCAGAATGCAAACACTCTAAAGGAGTATTGTAACAGACCTCAGAACACGCCGACTGTATATATTAGACGTGTAGGGTTCAAAGCACTCATTGTTGCCAAGAATCTGACTAGTGGAAGCAGTGGGCATTGGAGCAACAAGAAGAGAATTTCTTATCCCAACTTTAGAAATGGTCTCCCTTAGCGATGGCCAGTTCCATCTGTTAGATGGCACTACATTCCACATGTCAGGTTGGAGAATGCCCTACAAAGCAGGTAGAGAGCATATAAGGTCAAGCATACTTGTTAATGAATAAAAAAACAGAATACTTCATCATGAATGTAGCACTAAGCACTAGGTATATAAGTAACTGAAAAGGGGAAAGCTTGTTGAGGAGAAACCTTGCTGACAGGGCTCCCTTCATATGTTTCATAGGGACCTTCTTTAGCAGCGAGTTCAGCAGAAGCTTTCAGAGAATGATAGTAGATAGTTTCAAATATATCCTTATTCAACTGTTGAGCCTGAAAAAGATATACCATTTTTGCATATATCAGCTAAGTACATAAGGGAACAGGCAGCTAATGCTGAATTAAGGAGAAATCTTAAAGTACCTCTGGTGAATCAAATGGCATGCCCAGTAATATGAAAGTATCTGCCAGGCCTTGAACACCTATGCCAATTGGCGGTGGCGCATATTTGATCTCTTTGCTGTCTCAACAGGGTAATAATTAATATCGATAATTTTGTTGAGATTGTAAGTAACAGTTGAAGTAACCTGCCAAAATCAATAATGATCAGAACATTCATCAACATAGGTCAGAATAGAGGATCAAGACAAATAGGATCTGAACAAACCTCAGCTAGCTTCTCAAAATCAAAATATCTATTTTTTGAATCACTGCTACCCACAAGCTTAGATGGATGGGACTCTAAAGGAACACCCTGTAAAACAAGTTTATTAAATGGTGCATCAGAATCAACCCTTCATGATTGACTTGAGTTTGAGGACTGATGAGATATACCTTTTCCCGAGCGAAACGAGGTAAAGCGATAGATGCTAGGTTGCAGACAGCAGTTTCAGTAGGGCTTGTAAACTCAATTATCTCAGTGCACAAGTTTGACGATTTAATTGTGCCCAGATTCTGCTGATTACTTTTCCTATTGCAAGTATCCTGCATACAGTTAATAGACATTACAATAAATCTTTAGAGTTTGGTAGTTAACCGTGGACAATTTTGGAAAAAGAGACAATTCTAGAAGGTATTCCTATTTGATAGCTACCCAATGTACCTTGTAAAGCATATATGGTGTACCGGTCTCTATTTGTGCCTTCAAAATGTCAAACCAGAGGGTCTGTGCTGGAACAACTTTCTTTGCCTTGCCCTGAAACCAGAAAGCATGGTTACTAAAGCGCATTCCCATTTGAATATAGCATACATACAAATATAGCTTTCACTTTTCAGCTTACTTGGCTCTCATATTTCTTGTACAAATTATCAAACTCCTCACCCCAGCAATCAGCCAAACCTGGAGCTTCATTAGGGCAAAATAATGACCATTCTCCATTATTCTGGACTCTTTGCATGAATAGATCAGGAACCCATAGTGCATAGAAAAGATCCCTTGCACGATTTTCCTCCTGTTAAAATATTGTTCATAGCAGGTGAGCCGATGATACTATGTTAACATAAGTTGAGTGGATCTTTTCCATGCTAGCCAGTACCCAATAACAAGTTGAGTGAATGATACTATGTTAGACAAAGATAGCAGGCAAAGCATGGTGTAATTATTCGATGATAGCAGAATGCGGACTAAAATATCAAGAAGTTTAGATATCATGCAGAAATAAACAAGAGTGACTGTCTCTATAAGACATTGGCTTGAATAAAAAGCTAACACTTGAACAACCATATATAAGAAGACACTCGGCAGTAAATTTTACGTGCAGGAAGGAAGATAACAGTAAGCATATAAAAGTCATCTTAGTGTTACAGTTCAAAAGACAAAGATACTTTCTGTTTTTGTATGTGGAAGTATCTAAAGATTAAGAGTTGAGATTTTACCTTCCCATGGTTCTTTCTCAGATCAAGGAACTCAAAAATATCAGCATGCCAAGGCTCCAAGTATACCGCAAATGCACCTAAGTTTTAGAAGCATGTAAGAACTTCTGAAGAAGATGGAGCTAAAAGTAGAAATAATGAAAAATTGTACCCTTTCTTTTGCCACCACCCTGATCAACATAGCGAGCAGTATCATTAAAGACACGTAACATAGGAACAATTCCATTTGATGTCCCATTTGTTCCTCGAATGTAACTCCCAGTAGCACGAATGTTGTGAACTGAGACACCAATTCCTCCAGCAGATTTGCTTATTACAGCACACTCCTTCAGGGTTTCATAGATTCCCTCAATGCTGTCATCTTTCATGCATATAAGAAAACAGCTGCTTAACTGCATCACAGAAAAATCAACAGTAAATAAACAATTTCACAACCCACACTGACATCATCAGGCAGGAAAGAAGACAGTACTTGGGGCCTCGGTGTGCCAGCGTTGAAAAGCGTCGGTGAAGCATGTGTAAACCAGCGCTGGGACATGAGATGGTACGTCCTGATGGCAGACTCAATGTCTTCCTTGTGTATCCCCACTGAAACCCTCATCAGCATGTGCTGTGGCCTCTCGACGACCTTCCCGCCAAGCTTCAATAGGTAAGACCGCTCCAGAGTTTTGAAGCCAAAGTAGTCATAGTCGAAATCCCTGTCATAAATTATCTCGCTGTCCAAGCGAGCAGCATTCTGAAATGAAACAACATTTGGAGCCACGTGAGGGACGATTTACATCATGTGACTGCAGGGCATAACAGATTTACTGTATGAAATAAACAACCTTACCAAAAAAAAAAAAAGGAATGGAACAGTAAATTTAACTGCCAGAAACAGACCAACACTATCTACACAGGTGACCTGTCAGAAATGTGTCAGAAGCAATCAGAATCTCACCTTCATGATGATTTCATAAACATCTTCAGCGACCAGAGGGGCCATCAGCCCAGATCTCTCGTTGAAGTGCAAGTACATGTCCTTAATCCTGCATCCACAACAGCCACATCCCAACTCACAACCCAATCCAACGAATCCAGCCTTACGAATGAATGAAATTCAACCGAAGTCAATCGTTACTCACGTCTCAGAGAAGGACTTCTTTGTGTTCTTGTGCAGGTTCGACACTGCAATCCTCGCCGCCAGCTTCACGGATCAGACAGAGAAGAAAGAGGAGAAACCAGGCAAGCGCACGTCAGGACAACGAGGACAGACATGAGAGTCCCCTCAAACAAGGGGAAAGGCGACAGGGGGCTTCGCGGCGGTTTCCTCACCGAGGCGTAGTCGGGGTGGGAGGCGGTCATGGCCGCGGCGGTCTCAGCGGCGAGCTCATCGAGCTGGCTGGTGGTGACGCCCTTGTACACCCCCGCGCAGACCTTCTGCGCGACCAGCACCGGGTCGCAGTGGTCCTGGCTGAGGCCGTAAGCGAGCTTCTTGAGACGCGCCGTGATCTTGTCGAAGTGCACCGTCTCCTGGCGCCCGTCCCGCTTGACGACGTACATCTTCCCGCGCCGGTGAGGACTCCCGTCGAACACCTGGTGCGCGCGCGCGCAAACCACGCCGCCGCAGAGAATTGGGTGTGTGGGAGGGCAGGGATGCGATGGGAGGGAGGCGGGTAGGGTTTGGGGTGGATTTAAACGCCTGCCTTCCCCTCGGCGCGGAAGAGGCGAGGAGTAATGGAGTCGAGCTGGTGGTGGAGGATTTTCGCTGGATGGAGAAGAAGGTTTGGACTGGGTTTGGCGCGCGGGGGCGGGGGCGTTTCCCGCGCGGATTTTTGGCGTCGTGGAGCGCGTGTGGGGTTGGTGGGCGGCACACCCCACCGCGCCGGAGCCCAAGAAACCGACGTGCGGGCCCAGATGTCAGATCCCAAGAAACCGTGGTACGGGCCCATATGTCAGTCGGTCTTTCTGGTCCAGCATGTCACAGTCTCACAGAAGGCACAAGAATTCTGCCGTCCGTCACGAGCCGGCACGTGGGCCCTTGATGTCAGTGCGACGGCGGCGCGTGTGCGGCTGTGCGGCGTGTGCGGCAGGCGGGAATCGAGGAGCGTGCTCTGCAAGCCTTTCGCGGGTGCAGGCTGGTTTTGAGAGGGCGGCGTGGACTTTTGGGTCAGCAGCCGTGTGATTGGTTGGTTGGTCCGGTCCGGACTGCCACGTCAGAGGGAGAAATTCGATTCTCGTTCTTCCTTGCAGGGAAGGAAGACGGCCGAGGATGCTCGCTGTCCGGCAATGGCAGCCGTTGAGATCTGAATGCGCCCTCAGAATTCGAATTCGAGAGGAATCGTACGGGAGAAGGGAGCGGGAATGAGGTGCGATCTCGTGCAGTCGTCGCGTGCGGGGTCTGCGTTGGAGCGTGAGGTCAGTCGTGTGAACTCTCAGTCGGCTTGATGGGCCTATTTGTCTGCAGGGCCGAGTTGGCAGCCTAGGTACCTGTTGACGTTTTACTGTTTTAGCCCGTTTACCCAGCCAGCTCCTAAAGCCCAATTTGTAGGCCCATATGCCAAACTACTCGGTTCCGGTAGATAGATCGATGAAAACGTCTATGGAATGGAACACCTTAGGTTCGTGTTTTTTAGAGGATCATCAAATCAAATCAACTTCCAAACATTTTTTATGGGAACTAAACTATATTTTATTTTTCTTTTGAGAAGAAGGGAGTTACTCGACTCTTCATCTAAGATGAACACAGTCATTAGAATAGGCAAGCTTCAAAATGACAGTGGCAGTACCACATTGCACCAAAGATGGGTGTCTTGTTAATTTGGTTTAAAAAAAAAAAACTTGTGTGTTTCTCGTGAACAAAATGCATGAGCAGGTTTGGATTCCCTCCATCCTGAATTATAAGTAATTCCAACATTCTTGAAGAGTTAAAACGATCTCAAGTTTGACCAAATTTATATAATAAAAAAATTAACATTTATAAAACCAAATAAGCATCGTTAGATTCTCCATTAATCATACTTTTATATTATACCTATTTATTGTCATAAATATTTATAATTTTATGTATATTTTGGTTAAACTTGAGATGTTTTGACCTCAAAGAAAGTTGGCACTCGACTTATAGTTTAGGATTGAGAGAGTATGTTTGTGTTTGTCGTAAGATTTTCAATCCTCATTAAAGAATTAAGTTGAAGGCAACCAGCATGTACGTGTTCTCACCTCAAGGACTTGCTACACACAAATTCTTGATCTATCATTTTTGGTGTGACAGACAGACATGGAGGTTTCAGCGGATCTAGTAGCGGCCATGGCGGATCCCGAGAAGTATCTCCTCTTCCTAGGTATGAGTTAGGGTTCTGATGAACTCTCTATCCCGCCTTCCACAACTTTGGTTGGCTTAGGAATGGAAGGTTTATGTGGAGGAAGGCAGACCATGCGGTGGAGATGGTTGGAGGGCGGTTAGAGGCCCTTAACGGCAATGGAGACAGCGTGGGCCAGGTCAAGGCGGGGCATCCCGGTGGCAGAGCTAGGTGAGAATTAGGAGGTCATGGAGGCAACGAGAAGGGGGGAAGAAGGAGGCGAGGAGAAAGAGGGGGGGGGGGGTGCCAAAGAACAAGAAGTTGGAGGTTGAAGACGACTGTATGGCGGCGCATCTCACGCACACACGATTATTCTTTAACTGAGTCCTTAAACTATGACATGTATTAACCACAAGTATATTATCTCAACATAATATACATTAACGCTATATGTTCTTTTTGCCGAAAAAAAATGCTATATATGCTTATTGTGATGGTTAAATAATGTCCAATAATTATAGCTACCTTTTTGTGTGCCAATCGTACATACTTGTTGCCTCAAACTTACAACAAGTGCCGCTGTGTATGTGCCGTCACGAGAAAATATTAACATGATACAACAAGTACGTGGAGGGAGGCACGACACTTTCGCACGGGAGGGAAGACGGTGCGAAGCACACGGGATGGGGAGAGCCCGAGGGGGTAGGGCGCCGGCTCATCTCTGGATCTGCCGGGCGGGAAGAGGGGGGTGCTAGCGGTCGACCACGCAGCCCACCTAAAGGCCCACGAAGCCCCTCCAGTGTCGTCTTCAACCTCTCGCCCCGTCGTCTTCCTCCCCGTCGTCCAGCTCCCCGCCCCGCCGCTCGCCCCCCCCAAGCGGCGGGCCCCTACGGGCGCGCCGCCGGCCCCCCTTCCCTTCCCTCCCCTTTCTTCTTCTCCGCTCGAAACCCTAACCGGGCGGCCTTCTTCTCCAACTCCGTCGCCGTCGCCGCCCCCCCCGGTGGGACCCGTACCCATCCGAATGGGTCCAACCCCGCCCGGAGCTCGGCGGCGCCCGACGCCGAAGCTCACATGGGCCAGGGGAGCCGCCGGCCGACGCGGTCGACGGCAGAGCCGGCCGGGCTCCTTCTACGGCCGGGAAGGAATGGAGGGGGGGGGGAGGTCGCCGGAGACGGGGACCGCCGACCCTAAAGCGACGCGTTCGAAGCGGCGCCCTAAATCGATATTGGCGAGGTGGTTGGCGAGGTGAACGACGACGACGACGGCGCGCTGCGCGCGAGGAAGACGACGACGACGGGCGCCGGGCGCTACGAGGAAAACGACGGAGACGACGACGGCTTTGGGCTGGGCCGGGCCCACCAAGACCAGGTTGGCGCTGACGTTTCCTCCCGACTAGTCGGCAGCTAGCATTAGCCGGGAAGGGCGGTCGACCACTGAACGCGGCTCTCGTTTTTCCAAATCGCAGCCCTTCGGTCGCATTTCCAATCGCCGTTGTCGAGGGAAAAATCGAACGCTAACGCCGACTCCGAGACAGAGGTGATGCGAGCCGTTTGGTGGGATTATCCTGCTTGTCCTGTTACGAACGCCATATGAGCAGAACCAAACAGGGCCTATGTGTAATACAAGCCACACACTTAGAGAAGATTTCGTCCTGAATGCTGACGACGCCAAGCACATGCATACTGATAGAGCACATAAGAAATTACGACACAAATTGCAGAGACATCTTGCTAGCTAGTAGCTATAGAGACATCTTGCTATCTAGTAGCTAGCTTGCACACGATGCTATCGCCATGGCAGTAAGCGTCGTATACATCGATCGGCGCGGTAGCCGGTGATCTCTCCTCGCTCGATCGCTCAATCGTTGAGCGGCGGGCACTGGAAGCCTGACGGCGGGTGCTTGCCGCAGGTGATGAGCAGGTTGAGCGCGATGGGTAGGTAGATGTTGATGTTGAGCAGGCGCAACCGGAGGCTAGTACAGAGGCACAGCGCCGCGTCCAGGTCCGCGACACCCTGCACCAGCGGGCAGCATTTGGCCCTGGCCTCTTGCCCGATCACCAGGTGGAGCAGCCCGCTCAGCACGTCCACACACGCATTCAGCTTCAGGGTGTCGATCGGGCACGTCCGGGACGCCGGCGGCATCGGCGGAACGTACGGTGGCACGTAGGGTGGTGACGGCCGAGGCGTCGGAGGCACGTATGGGGGGTTGCACGGCGGGCAGTGGGGATGGGGCGGGCGGTTGTGACCGCAGCCGCAGCCGCAGCCGGAGCCAGAGCCGTGCCCGCCACTGCAGGGCGGGGTCGGGGGACAGTTGCTGCACGCCAGCGAGCTGGCGGGGTGCAGCAGGAGGACGGTGGCGGCGAGGAGCAGGAGAACGGGGGCTGAGGTGGAGGTGGCCATTGCGCCGGCTCAACACAGCTTAGATGGCCGTGACGGGTTGTGCACACGTCTGTTTTATAGAGGAGCGTAACATCTAATATTTTGATAATAATTAAGAGTATTTAATATAGACTAGTTACAAAACTAATTTCATAAATGGAAGCTAATTCACGAGACAAATCTATTAAGTCTATGATTACTTAGGATAATATTTGATAATAATTAAGAGTGTTAAATATAGTCTATGCTACAATAAATATTTGTTAATTATGGATTAATTAGGTTTAATATATTTATTACTCCCTCCGTCTCAAAAAAGAATGTAAATATCGTTTCCCGAGGAGTCAAACAATTTCAAATTTGACCAAACTTTATACAAAATATGAAAATAGTAGTAATATTTGTGTCATAATATAAGTATCTTTAGATTAATCATGTAATATATTTTTATACTACATCTACTCAGAGATACAAATGTTAGTAACTTTTTTGTATAAATTTGGTCAAAATTAAAACCTTGGGAAACGAGATTTACATTCTTTTGAGACGGAGGGAGTAATACGATTTAGTCACGGTTTACGCAATTAGTTTATAATTGGCTCATATTTAGTTCTCCTAATTGACATGCAATTGTTCGATATGAAGTAGCTAGATTAAACTTTAGAGAGTGGATCACAAGGTTTGTGACGACAAGGTCCCTCTGCATGCCATTTGGTGCACGCGATTGCAAATCTCACAGGTTCCAACCTCAATGCACGATTTAATCAACATTAATCCTGGATTCATGTCGGCGTCCTCTCAATTCCATCGTCTTCATTGACATGTGTTTCTACTTATTGCCAAGTAAAATGCATGTGAAAATCTTAACAACGATCTGAACCACACAAAATGGAAGACAAGAGCACAAGAAACCCCTGGCAGATATTTGTAAATTCCGCAGATTATATAGGAAAGCTGTTCCTGGAGGGGAAAAAATCACTGAAAACGTATGTGCAGCACTTGAATCAACTTCTGATTTTTTTTTTTTAATGATGGGAGATATCTTTTTTTTTATCACTTTGAGGAGAAAGGAGTTATTATCAGGCCTATTGTGATGGCCAAATGGTCAATGACCAGTGTTTACCTACCTTTTGTGTGGCAATCACATGCATACCTTCTGCCTCAAACTCGCAACAGCAGTGAAAACTGAAAAAGGTACCATTAAGACAGTAATAGAGAATCCTCAAGCATTATGATATAGCTGTGGAATGAACCAAACAAGTTTCCTGCCACCTTACACTATATTTCTGAGAACGAACTAGAACCAAATCGCTGCCGCTGTGCATCTGCCGTCACCACAAGACATGAGCAACATGATACATCGACTGATAATGCTAGGCACCCACACACTTGGGAGATCGAGAAGTTTTCCGATCCCGATTCCCAAGTCCTGACGACAAGCAATGCATCACACATACTCGAGAACAACAAAGAAATTAGGACACAAATGGTAGACATGCTGCTAGTAGCTAGTAGAGCTTGCACACGATGCCATCATCACATCATGGTAGCAGTAGGAAGCGCCACGCATGGCGTCAGTGTATAGAAGTATTTTGACCACCGGCCGGTGATCGATCTCCCTCGCCGGCTGGGCTCAGTCGTAGAGCGGCGGGCACTGGAAGCCCGACGGCGGGTGCTTGCCGCAGGTGATGAGCAGGTTGAGCGCGATGGGGAGGTAGATGTTGATGCTGAGGAGGCGCAGGCGGAGGGTGGTGCAGAGGCACAGCGCCGCGTCCAGGTCCGCCACCCCCTGCACCAGAGGGCAGCACTTGGCCCTGGCCTCCTGCCCGATCACCAGGTGGAGCAGCCCGCTCAGCACGTCCACGCACGCGTTCAGCTTCAGGGTGTCGATCGGACACGTCTTCGACGACGGCGGCGTCGGTGGCACGTAGGGCGGCGTCGGAGGCACGTACGGCGGGACGTAGGGCGGGGTCGGAGGCACGTACGGCGGCACGTAGGGCGGCGTCGGTGGAACGTACGGCGGCACGTAGGGCGGTGACGGCCGTGGAGTCGGCGGGACGTACGGTGGCACGTACGGCGGCGACGGGCGAGGCGTCGGTGGGACGTACGGTGGCGAAGGCCGAGGCGTCGGAGGGACGTACGGTGGCACGTACGGCGGCGACGGGCGAGGCGTCGGAGGGACGTACGGTGGCACGTACGGCGGCGACGGGCGAGGCGTCGGCGGGACGTAGGGTGGCGAAGGCCGAGGCGTCGGCGGAACGTACGGTGGCACGTACGGCGGCGACGGGCGAGGCGTCGGAGGGACGTACGGCGGGTTGCACGGCGGGCAGTTGGACGGTGGCCCGTGGTGCTGCTTGGGCGGCTTGCCATGGTGTGGCGGGTGGCTGTGGCCGCCGCTGGAGCCGGAGCCGGGGAAGGCCACGTCGGCGAGGAGCCACTGCCGGGTGCGGTCGGGGGACAGTTGCTCGTCGACGCCATCGAGCTGGGGAGGAGCAGGAGGACGGCGCCGGCGGCGAGGAGCAGGAGAACGGGAGCTGAGGTGGAGGTGGCCATATTGCGCCCGCGGGCTCGCTCAACACACAGCGACGGCTGCTCTGCTGTGACCGGCGGGCTGGCTGTGCACACTGCGGCGCACGTCTCCTTTTATAGAGGAGCGTCGTCGTCACTCACAGGTGCCATGCCATGCCATGCCAACCGGCATGCACGATTTGTCAACACTCAACACTAATTAATTAATCATGGCTGTGAACTTCTGCATCCTCCCAAATTCCATCTTCATAGCCATGTGATTTTGGTTCACCACGTGTTGGCCGCGCAGTATGCACGGGGCGCGCGGCACCTGGCGAGAGAGGACGCGCGCGCAAGGCGCCAACGCCCGGGGGCTCACGGGCCGGCAGTGGCATCCGCTTCCAGCCGCTCGTATCCCCTGCTCCGCCGGCCGGTCACCGGGCGGGGGCGCGCTTCCGTGCTTTGCTCGGAACATGGCACGGGGACCGATGTGCTCGAGACTTCTTCGCAGGACGCAGGGGGTTATCGTGGAGACTGACGTGGTTGTCCTCTTCGTCTTCGGAAACGGCGGGCGCGCCCGTGACCCTGCCGCCCTGCCGCGGCTTTGGAGCTTTCCGGCGCTGGGGGCTTGACGCGAGGTCGTCGTCGCTCGTCGCGGGTACCCAACCTTATCAATCAATCGACGGCCTTTCTAGTCTCGGTCTCCGCGGTGAGCTGTGATCGAGCATGAGCAGCGGATGGGCGGGCATCGTCTCTGTTTGATCCATGTGCGGACGACGCGGTGCGTCCTCGTGATGGCGCAGTGATGTGTTCCCTTTGCACTATCCTGGCTAAATGTTGCATGGATATCAGGATGCGACACGCTGCCCAGCCGAATTCAGCAATGTAGACGAACGACGACGAAATGCTCCGCAGCGAAGGGGACCGCAGGTAGGAGTCACAGGATTTCAGACTTTCAGAGGTTGATGATGCACGACAGCTGTAGGCCGGGTCAGTTCCTTGTATACTCATGTTACTTTCAGTTTTTACTTGGAGAGATCAGCTGCACATTTTGGATAGGGTTTAGGGTTGTTGGTTTAGCACTGTCCCGACTGAATCCTGTGAGTCTTTCAGAGGCCGTGCACGGTGCACCTCAACATTTACCATTCTCACCCCGGCTGGGCAGTGGGCTTCAATTCCTGGGTATACCGTGGAGCAAGATTGTTAAAATGTATGTAAAAAATGAAACCCTAATGATTATGGAAACAGAGCAAATGTATAATCAGAATATAACACCTGCACCTTTCCTCTGAAAACAAAATGCAAACAACTGCACACGATCTACTCACCCTCAGCTAAACATCAGACACCATTAAGATTACTAACCAGGGTGTACACCAGCCATTATCTGCTGTACCTGTACCCCGGTCAGAACTTAAAAATGATCATTATATATAAATTATTACATGTAGATACATCGTTATCTCGCTTTGGCAACCAGACAAACAGAGTGTGATTGAGCTGAGCGAGACAACATCTGGCGGTGTCACATCTCCAGGTATCGGCAGTTAACATCAAAGCTAATTTTGCTATACAATTAAACCAAACAAGCAGCATCCAGCAACCAGCAACCAGAGGCACACCGCTCTTCTTACAGCAGAACCGGCCGTCATCTATGCACCTTTCCTGTTATACAGAGTAATTTGCAGTGAGCTTCGATTCTTTATACAATCAGTGAGCTTCATCAGTCAACTTGGATGATGTTTCCGGAATTGCATTCGGGTAATAAACTGGTAAAAGAGCAGTTTGTTCATGTGCTACTCACCGCGCTGAGTTGAGCGAGGCCTTGGCGATGCAGATGCCATGTCATTTAGATCTTGTAACGGTGTCAGTTGCTTCACAACTTCATCCATCGATGGACGAGACTTACTATCACGGGTAAGGCAATAGTGGCAGATCTGAGCAACCTTTTGCACCCCTTTGACAGAGTAGTTCAGCCCCAAGCGAGGATCTACGAGCTGATAGAGCCTTCGCCGATCATTTAGGTAAGGCCTCGCCCATGCAACCAGGTTCTGCTCACCAGTAGGTCGCTTCTTGTCCATTGATCTTCTCCCGGTCAACATCTCGAGTAGCACAACTCCGAAGCTATAGACATCACTCTTAGATGTCAAGTGCCCTGAAAACAGTACGCATGACATGAGTTACAAAACTTGACATATCAACTGCTTAAAGTTAGAACTATAAACTAACACGTTTTGTTATTTTTTCAGCTTTCATCAGGTAGGGCATACAAATTCTGCGCAAAGAATACTACCGAATGCATATAGAAGCTACCCTTACATGCATTAGCATACAAGTATGTGCAATTCCTGAGATTATTATGGTTAGTCAAACAAATTGGGACAACAGAACTCTAGTATGGAAGTGAAATTATACTACAGAAGCAAGCATACGTAACATTAGTTCCATTACCAAGAAGATTGGTCATTTATGTCTAGTCTTACCTCATCAATAAAAAAGAAAAACACAGTTTCACTTGAAAGAAGTTTCAACTATAGTTAGTGGAAAACTCTGAAGGAAGAATGACACCTCAGTTTTACGGCTTAGGCGAAAAATGTTAAGCCAATTTAGCATCCAGTATGAAGCGAACACGAGAACAGATACAAGCTTTCATTGAAACAGTGTAAAGTACAAACATGCAACAGATAACACCAAGCTACAGAAATTCTGCTACAGGTAACTATTTAAGTCAAAAGGTTATCCCTGATACCTGTCATTACATACTCTGGTGCAGCATAACCATAGGTGCCAACAACCCGAGTAGATACATGAGTTTTATCACCCTGAGGACCAGCTTTTGCTAAACCGAAATCAGATAGTTTTGCATTGTACTCCTACAGAAGTAAAATCACCACAATTAACAAGATAGCATGCATTGTCTAAGCACAACATGAAACAGATTCAACAGATAAAGTACCGCATCAAGAAGAACATTCGATGTCTTAAAATCCCTGTAAATAACAGGTTTGGGACCTCCATGAAGAAAGGCTAGTCCTTTCGCGGCACCCAGAGCAATCTTCATTCTGTTGGACCAAGGTAGGGGAACAGCCCCTTCAAGATTAAACAAAGTAAGATGACAGGATCATAACAAGAAGACAGAAAGGTTATGATTGACAAGGAAAGTCAACAAGATTAGGCACATACATTAAAATCAACTTCGTGCAAAAGTTGGTAATATTTTGTTCCCAAAAATAATGGTTACGTGGGCATGACCTAATACCAATATAGAAGTTAGGAATCGAGTGGACACCACCATTGGTAATAGCCATGCGTCCTTGCTCACTACATTACTATTTTAGAACCATTTTTTTTGTGTGGAAATCATTTGTCTATTAACTAAGAAGATATGAATAGGTGTAACTGGCACAGGTCAAACTTATAAAGTTATAATATATAATAGGCCAGGCTAAAATGCTCAGGTCTTCATTACCATAATCAAAATAAGTTAAAATGTAATTATCTCTGATGTCACAGAGTGATCAACAACGAAAAAAAATCCAAGATTGCTCAGAAAAAAATGCAAGACTTATAAGTGAAGCAAACAACTTGTTAGGCTAAGTGGGGAAACAAATTAGTCGAAGCACTAAATCTACTCAACTTAAAGCACTAACTCTGTTAGGTGATTGCTTACTTCTGAAAATATGATTTTCAAGACTTCCTCGTGCCATGAATTCATATACAAGTAACCTTTGATCATCCTCAATACAATATCCAATCAGCTTGACAAGGTGTTTATGATGCAACTGCCCCAGAAAGTCAACTTCTGCCTGAAAATGTGATTATTTTAAAAAAAAACATAGCTACAATACTCCATTCAAAAAAAAAAAAAAATGTCATACAAATACAATACTTACCACCCATTCTCTATGACCTTGAAGTGCATCTGGCTTCAAACTTTTGACTGCCACAGTAACCCCTGTGCCAGGTTTTGCAGGAGCAGTGCTGTTTGGCTCAATCCACCCCTTGAAGACATAACCAAACCCACCCTCCCCAAGAATACTATCTGGCCTGAAGTTAAGGGTGGCAGATTTCAACTCTTGAAAGGTAAACTGAAGTAGCTTGGGTGGTGTTCTCTTTTCAATTGATGCATCAACACCATCTTCACCATCATGTTTTGTCTGAAAATGATGACCAAGCTCCGGATTGCTAGCATTCAGATATCTTGTCTCTGCTGCTACAGAGAAAACAAAGTTCCTTGAGCACATCACATGGAAAATGAAAATTGATAGAATATATTTGCCAACAGCAAAACTATTTTGCTCTCAGGCTGCACCCACATATCCAAGTGATTAGGAAAAGTTGATAGGCATTGACCCAAAGTATTATGTACTTGGCATAGTCATCCGACTCATCCCCAGTTTTTAATACAGGAGCAGACCTATCCAGTTGACTTGAAGTATCATGATCATGCTTTCTTATGTTATCTAGGTTAATCATTTGTGGAGGTGTCACTTTCAGGCAATATGATAACATAACAGCAGCAAGCAACACAGTCAGATGTAATTGGCTCCTGGAACCAATGAACCATAGACTTTCTCAAAGCTTACCATGTCAGCTTCAACTGTTTCCATAGTATGAATTAGCAACTGAAATGTGCCACAATGGATTACATAAAGCTTTTTGGACTGAAAGATAAGGAGCACACACTATTGATAGATCAGAAGGGGATTTTATACAGATCAGATTAAGATACGTCTTTTACCTATGACTGATGAGCATACAACATTCAAATAGTTCGGCGCAAGCTCATATAAATATAGTGCAAGTTGTTTACGGAATTCACGGCAAGTAATCTAGCACAGGAGAAACAGACAACGTTGAATGCATCACCTAATGCTGTATTAGTCCGCTCTAATCTGCCAACCACCAATAATGGCTTGTTGAAAAGTTGATGGACCAATAGCCAACTCACATCCATATGCGAATTTCAGTTCAACGGCTTAATTTTGACCCTTAATTTTTACCTCCTAATCATTGCATGCCAATCTAATCGTTCCACTTTAGCTAGCTACGATCAAATCCATGATAAACTCCAATGAAAATAATCAAAGAATGCTGGGGACAGAGAGAAGAACATGGAAAATAAGAGCTTTCCTATTTTCATATATGATCAGCGTATCAAATCATCAATCATACAACATATGTCACAACACCACGCTAATAGCCAAGCCAACTCTTTGCCACAAACGAACAAGCAGGCAGGAACAAATCTTTCCCAAACCAAAACAAACGATCACCATCCACCAACCAATCAACTGAAAACAGACTCATGTAGGAAAACAAAAAAAAGGAGAATAGAATAATCCACCACCTGCGTCGTGAACGTGGCTGCCCTTGGCGGAGCCACCGCCGCCGTCACCGTCCGGCGGCGCGGCCGGCCGGAAGCACGCCCCACGGAGGCCCCGCGCAACGGCGGCCCAGCACCCGCACCCTTCTCGCCCCGCTGCTCGCTTCGGGGAAGTCATCTCTCTCCTCCTTGCTGCTGCGTGTTGCCCAGCCCAGGCGGCGAGCGAGGTCAACGATCGAGCTACAGCTCCTAGCTAGCCTCCTTCCTACACACCCATCGGCACGCACGACGGCCCGGTGTTGTGTGTGATTCTCCGCCTGCCTGTGCCTGCTTCGCTTTTTCGCCCACTCTCCTCTCCTCTCGCTCGACCCCGTCGCAGTCCAAATCGCCCAAGGAAGCGAGCAGATAAGTGCGATGCGAGGCGGGCGCAAAAGGGAAAGCGAAAGCGAAAGTTGGCGCGCGGTGGGGTGCACAAGTCGGAGAAGCAAGCGGCTGCGGGAGGGAGGGAGTGCAGGACAGTGAGTGGAGTGGCGCCGGGTCTCCCTCAGACTCAGTGGCGACTGCGCCAGCACTGGCACTGGCACTGGCACTAGTGTCGCAGCAGAGCAGCGACGGGTCGGCGTCGCCATCGTCATGATGTGTGATGCGGCCGAGGGAAAGGGGCTTTTCGGTGCGGCCTGCCGCACTGGCGGCTGTGTGCCTGGCTCCCTTGCCGCGCTTTATCTATCCCTCCCTCGCATCGGTTGGATTTACTACCGTGGTTCCGGCTCGTCGGGCTGATTCGATTCCGTTTCTCCGGCGTGGAGTGGGCGGTGGGAACGGAATGGTGGGCGGGCGAGTGGGAGTGGGAGCCTACGGTGCGCAGCACCAACAGCGCCGGCAGTAAGGATCAAACCGGCGGCTTGTGACTGCGGGCTACGAGATTGACCGACGCGTTGGACCGTTGGTACATCATAACCGTGTTCCATGTAAATTGAGATATGGTTAAAGGTGAAATATAAGAGACTTTATAAATTACTTTATTTATTAAGTAAATTAAGTTAAACTATTTAATATAAAATCTTAGAGAAGGATATTAATAACATCTATCAAAGGGGTAAATTATATATATAAAAACATGTATTTCATAATTTAAGTACTAGTTCTTATTTGATGTCATTTAAATATTATTATTCACTTCTAGAAAAGAGACCAACAGGTAATTGGGTTCATGGACTACTATTAAACTAATCGAATCGTATCAGTGAACTTGAGAAACTTGTGCCATAGATGTGACAAGGAGATTTCCTATGACCCACCGATGGTTTTTCTTATTGGAAGAACACATCGACTTTGCTCATGAATTTGTAATCAAATTTGATAGACATTTTCTTCCTCAGCTTTTAGTCAAATCCATGCCGGCCGCCTTGCCGGAGTGTTGCTGATGGTGGCAAATAAGAAGGCAGACAAGGAATTTTGCACCATGCGTCCAAGTCAACAAGGATTTCGTGTCGAAACGATTGTGTCTGTTAGGATTTGCCTAACTTTGCAAACCAAACGGAAATAGAGTTTGCATAAAACGGTGATGAACCAGAAACTTGGAGTCAGATGTCATGATGGGCTCATGGGCTAGATAAATATTGTGGAATCTTATACTAACTAATAAAGATTCTTGGACAGGTTGTTGGAGCTGGAAAAATAGGTACCAGCCCAGCATAGCAAGCACAACACAACCAGTGGCCCACCAGCACCTTGAGGCCACAACTTCACATCCCTTGGTCCTGCAGAAAAGAGTCAATCATAGAGATTTTCTCTCATTCAGATTTCACCGTTCCAGGTAAGGGAGACTGAAAATGAAGAGTAATACAAAGAGGCCGCAAAGGAGAAACTTTGCCCAGTCGCAACAGAACTTTCACCGCAAACGTAAGTACACTCAAGTAAATTAGATAACAAAGTTCTCCCAAAGAAATGTAATTATGGAGCATGTATATATATTACCCTGAAACGAACAGACGAATCTACACACACAAGACCATCACTATGAATATGTGGTATGAAGGTGTGACAGCTGACAACTCTAACGTCCAGACTCCAGCAGCCCTTGGACAATCCTCTTCTCCATGCTGAAATTTCCGGTGCCTATCATCTCCAAACTGACCATCGAAGACTCCCCGAGAAGCCTCTCCATCTCTTCAGGAAGATGTTGCGCAGGCACCCATGGGTGCTGCATGACCTTGCTGAGCCTGTCCAGCTTCTCGGCCACATCTCTCATTGCCGGTCGCCTCTCGCCAACCATCTCTAGGCACTGACCCGCAAGCTCTGCAACCTCCTCAAGCAACCCCATGTCGTTCTCATTTTTGATGTGGTCGTCAATGATGTCCATAAGTCTGCCTTCCTTCATTGCACAAAAGAAGCGTAGTTGAAGGCTCCTCTCATTTTCAGGCCCATCAAGGTTGAATGGCTTCTTGCCAGTAAGAAGCTCCAGGAGAACAACCCCGAAACTGTAAACATCACTCTTATCCGTCAACTGGCACGTCTGCATATACTCAGGGTCTAAGTAACCACAAGTCCCTTGCACAAGTGTGACAAACTGAGACTCATCAGTTGGTGCCAGTATGGAGGCCCCAAAGTCTGAGACCTTAGCTGCATAGTTCTCATCAAGGAGTATATTGGATGATTTGACATCTCCATGAAGGATTGGAGGTGAAGCCCATGAATGCAGGTAAGCTAAGGCTTGAGCAGACTCGAGGGCAATGTGTAAGCGGGTTGAGAAGGGGGATGTTGTGGCAGCCATTGCTACCATGGATGAACTGAAATAGTGTACCGTTGGGGATGAACTCATAAACCAGCATTGGAACCTCTACCTCGAGGCAGCAGCCCAGTAGCTTAACGACGTTCTTGTGGTTGATCTGGGAAAGGATTAACATCTCTTTGCCGAACTCCTTCTTTTGCTGCTCACCGGTCATTGATAAACACCGTTTAACTGCGACCAGACGGCCTTCCTTGAGCGTGCCCTTGTAGACAGTGCCGTGGCCACCACGGCCAAGGATGTTCCTGTCATCAAATCTGTCCGTTGCATCAATGAGCTCTGCTTCTGTGAAGATGGTGAAACCAGTTCCTTGCTTTAAGCTTATCTCCTGGAATAGAAGCATCCCGCCATGCTGTTGGAAATACTTCTGCTTGAGTTTGGCCAACTTTTTCCTTTCATGGATCAAGTAAGTGCAGGTGATGACTATGACCACAATTGCACCCCCGATGCTTGAACCTGTGTGGTTTTTCAGACAATTACTGTCATTACAAAATTCAACAGGGTAATCAATTTTTTTGGTCCTACATGGGCTCGTAATTTAAAAGATATAATATATGTTTAAGGCCCCTCGCCTAATCACAGATGTTTATCTTTGCTCTCATTTGTTCATATTATAACACAGTATACTCTTACATGTACATTTAACTTTATATGGATGTGATAGATTTTATTACCAATCACTATATAGGTTGCATCCCTATTCATATTTTTATCTGTGCATCGCACATTGTATGGTGACAGTCATGCAATTTGAGAATTCTTTTTTATATTAACAATGGGATAAGTGCGCAATCTATAAGAAAAAATAAAGTACTTACGTAATTTTGGATGAAAATTGGGGGGCTATTAGTTTAGATATAGATTAGGATGTGTTAGACTGTAATTAATAGTGACATGTATGTGTAATTAGATGAAATTTCATTGGATTACTTGGCTTTAGGTGTTTTTCATAATGGTAAGGTGAGAAATTTAGATATAAATTTAGGGCTAGGGTTACTTACGTTAGACATCTTTTATAATAGGAGAGGTGCGTGTATATGATTTGACATCACCATGAAGGATTGGAGGTGAAGCCCATGATGATTAGAATCTATGCAACTGATAGTAGTGTCTTCATGCTTCTGTGACAACTTCTATGATTTTTCTCTTTATTTCCTATTGCGCTCATGCGAATTAGTGGACTTTGAAATAAGTCTCTAATTAATAATGATAAAAGAGAAAAGGCTGTTGTGTTCTTGCAGCCATACGAACACGTTTTTCTCGAAGATACAAGAGAAAGTGTATTTACCCACAGCTAGTGCCACAACGTTCAAGGATCTCAGGCTTGGACAAGAGTAATCTCCAGGTGTGTTCTTGCAGCCAGCGCATGGAGGTGGTTTGGCAGCACACTCATCAATATCTGCATAGAGAGTATGGTACTTAGAGCTCAGGATTGCATAAATATATTCTTCTAAGGAATTCTTTGTTGTAACTCGTACGCATGAATCAAAAGGTATACCCGACCTTTGCATCCATCAAGAAGGTAAGGATTGCCCTCGTATCCTTTGGTGCAATTGCAGAGGTAGCCTCCACTGCTGGAATTAACACAGATGCTGTTATTGCTGAGGCAAGCATATGAATTTCTTTTCTTTGTTGCGACATCACAAGTCTCGTTGCCCACTTCCCAGTTCAAGATGGCCGGGACACGACTGTCATCATGCTCATCCAAAAAGGCTGTTGTGTTTAGATATGTTGTTTTGAACTGGAACGCGTCAGTCTCTGTTATCACAGCATATGCCTGGTACTCTGCACTGTCTGTGACGCTTCTGTTGCTGTAGTAACTCGTCGTGTTGTAAAGTGGACTGAAAGACACATCGTCATTGTACATGTCCCTGGTGAGTGCAACCTGGCAGCAGCCGGCACCGATACACTTCCCATCTTGTGCCTCGAGGTTGCTGTAGGCTGAGCTGTTCGATACACACCCAAAAATCACATTCTGCATGCATAAACATGAAGATTCAACTTGTTAGCAGCCTAAAACGTACCCAGTCCATTGTACTGAAGAATTAAAACATACAGCTATCCATATCCATATATGATGATAAATGAATTCTAGTTATACAAGAGCCTACTCACAACATTATCCGTCATGGTTGCGAAAGTGTTGACACCGATAACCGTAAACATGTTAGACTTCCTTGAATATGTATATGGCGTGCCGGAGAGATCCTTGCCCCACAAACTGTACTCGAGCTCCTTGGTCGAGCGATTGTAGAACATGGATGAGATGTGTTTCATGATCTGAACCTGGCCATCGAGCAGCAATATTTTCCGCAACGGAATTACGCCGAAGATCACTAAGATGTTGCGCCCATCCTTTATGGTGCAGTTGAGCTCAAATCCTTTCATTGCACAGCCATCGCCAACCCCGAATGGGTATTGAATCTCAACATCGCCGCAATACTTCAGGCAGTGGGGTCCTGGCAATGGCAAAGCCAGCGTCTTGGCTTGGAATTGCAGCGTGGCTGTGAGGCTGAAGAGTAGCAACAGAAGCATTGCATAGGTACTGTATCAGTGGAGTTCTTGCAATAGTAGTACATAGCGTGCTATGTGTCACAGTTTCTGCTCTATTTGATCAGCACGCATGACTTATTAGTCTCTATATATACTAGTGAAGCGTTTACTTCGTTAGTCAGCCAGCCTTTATTATTATTATGTCATGGTTTTGGACCCTTTGACAAGGTCATGGCTGTTTAATTTCAATGAAGCATCTTACAGTTCCAACTTCCACCTTAGAATAAATACTGGAGAATCCGTCAAGGGAATCAAATAACTATATGCTACAACGATGGCTATAAAAAGAAAATGATGGCGATGAAAGGTTCGTCATGAAAACTTTCAACTAAGAAAGTGGGTGGTGGTTATGTCCATCCCTAACTGGTGCAGAGGACAAAAAATTATATGTGTGTGTCACATGTGTTCAACCACTAGCCTATATGACAAGCGTGACAAGCGTATAAGTTATGAAATCTGTGGTGAAGTTAAATGGTCTCTCCCAAAATACTATTCAATTCTCATTGAACAATTCTCAATTTCTCATAAATTTAGTTTGATTGGACAAGAGGTTCTTAAACTAGGAGTTTATTACAAAATTTACAAAGATCAAAAGGTGGCAGATGTGCAATAGAATAGCCATGCAAGTAGGTACACGACTTGTGTTGCTAGGATGTTGCTGTCCAAGTTTCCGTCATAAAAAAAGGCCTGCTGTCGTAAGTTCAATGCCACATCTACTTCTACTAAGTCTACAACGCAACTAATTCGTATTAGGTGTCTACTTCGATGCAGAGATGTGGTTTGAATTGGCTATTTTAGATCGATCCAAAAATATAGAAGTCACAGCGTGACGCCACACTACTTTAATCAAATCAAGGCAGGAGAAACCATTCGACCCGCAAGTTTTCCTAATCTCCAACCCAACCCGCCCACACACACACCGACTGGGAAATTCGCTGTATAGAATGGTTTTTTCGAAGATTACGGTAGATCCGGTGGAGCAGAAAGAGGCAAACCTCGGCACTCTGTCGCCACCGCTGCTGTCACCTCGCGTCCGGCCGGCCAGTCATCACCCTCCAGACGCCGAGCCGCGCTCTCCACGCGATGTCATACTCTCCATTCCTCCGGTCTCCGACTTCGCGTCCACGCGCGGCGCGCGCAGGGCATGGGCATCGCCGCATCGCAGGTCGAGCGGCTGGCCTTCGCAGGTCTTCGGCGGCACGTCCCGTGCGGCGTGCTCGTGTTGGGCTCGCCCTTGGGAATCGGCGATTCGGGACCATCGCCGCCCCAGCCCGTTGGATAGTTTGGATACTGGCCAATCTTTCGGTCCGACTGGTCGGACGGAAGCAGCGTGCCGACACTGCTTCACGGGTTTCTATTGGGCTGCAGTGCAAAGTGCTGGACCTTGTCTGGAACGGCAGCTGAATACCTAGAGCGAGACCGTGCCTGCGGGCGGGCGGACCCTCGTGATCACGCTCAGGCTGTCCAAACATCAAATTACTAAGTTTTTTTAAAAACCCTGAAATTACTAGGCCACTCAAGTAAATTAGACAACTATAAGTTCATCGGTGCCACTTAAGTAAATTACTCCCTCCATCTTTTTTTTTTTTTTTTTTTTTGAAGGCAAAAATTGTGGGGAGATCCCCACAGGACTTCATTTTATATTTGTATAAACGAAATTTACAAGAGTTATAAGGGAGCTTACAACCACATTAACTGAAAAGCATCGAGCCAAAGACAAAAACCTGATCTAAGGTCATGTTTGAAATGCAAGGACTGTAGGAGACATTGGTTTTTGAAATTGCTAAACTAGATATCAGTGTGGACCTAATCATTATCAAACACTTTCCGATTCGAGCTTCCATTGCAAATTTTTTGATAATGATCGGTCCACGCCGCAATGGTCACTCCCTCCATGAAGAAAGGGACATTTTGTTGTTGTCTTGCATGCGCTACTCTTGGGTGTTCCTCCGTCCCAAATCACATATCATTCCAACTTTTTTTTTGGCGAAAACCCCCACTAGTATCACTTTAGAAAAACCTATAGTCCTAATCTGAAGTACCCACATACTATATTTCAGAAAAATAATATTGAGTAACCTTCTAAATTTACATCTAAATTATCCATGTCTGTTATTAATTAAAATAATCTAAAGCATATGCCATCTTCACCATTGTTGAAAGTAACTTAAAGTAAACCCTAACATAGGCCAATGATACTTATTAAAACTCGTAAATATTAGTTTTTTTTTGTGATGACGCAAATATTATATATTTGGTAGAATGACTCATCGACTCCGTTTTTTTTTTTTTTGAGACCGCACCGTTGAAAAGGTGAGAATCACCCATTGTACAGTTCAAACTCGTTGCCAGCAGCAAAAGTATTCCATATTTCACTTACCACTGCACGTGTTCGAACCACTTTTAATCTACATATAAGCATATATAATAACTCCAAAATCAGATATATATGAAGTAGACATACATTTATATCTTATTTGACAACTAACATTATTCATACTTAGAATCTAAATCTCCACAAAAACAAAAAATCCCCCAAAAAAAAAAAAAAAAAAACAATCTTCAGTATCCCTAGGTATCCATTCGTATCTGATCCATTTACACTTAATTAAGATGCCCATGGATCCTAAATTTACATAGCTTTAGAACTTCTAGGAATGTGTGGCTGTGCAACAAAGGTGTTCAGCATACAGCATGTCTACTGTAATAAGAGACCCGTAGTATGAATTTTGGCATTCCATTTATTACTAAGAAGAGAACTGCTCCAATATGATTATCACCAAAAATTAAGTGGTGTTGTAGGGCCTAATCTAACGGCCAGATTCCAGCAACCCTTGCACAATCCTCTTCTCCATGCTGAAATTTCCGGTGCTGATCATCTCTAAGCTGGCCACCGACGACTCCCCAAGCAGGCTCTCCATCTCTTCCGGGTTCTGCTGTGCTGGCACCCACGGGTGGTGCTGCTGCATGACCTTGATCAGCCGGTCCAGCTTCTCGGCGACATCTCTCATTGCCGGCCGCCTGTCGCCGATCATATCCAGACATTGCCTTGCAAGCTCCGCGACCTCCTCGAGCAGCCCGTTGTCGCTATCATCAGCCTTGATGCGGCTGTCAATGATGTCCATGAGCCTGTCTTCCTTCATGGCGTTCAAGAAGCGCAGCGAAAGGCTCCTCTCATTCTCAGGACCTTCCAGATTGAACGCCGTGCTGCCAGTGAGCAGTTCCAAGAGAACAACACCGAAGCTGTAAACGTCGCTCTTATCTGTCAGCTGGCAGGTCTGCATGTACTCAGGGTCTAAGTACCCGCAGGTCCCTTGCACAAGAGTCATGAACTGGCTCTTGTCAGCTGGTGCTAGTATCGAGGCTCCAAAGTCTGATACCTTTGCCTCATAGTTCTCATCCAGAAGTATGTTGGAGGATTTGACATCGCCGTGAAGAATTGGTGGCGATGCCCATGAGTGAAGGTAGGATAAGGCCAGGGCAGACTCGAGGGCAATTCGCATCCGAGTTGAGAAGGGGATGTTGCGAGAGCCATTGTCACCATGGATGAACTGAAACAGTGTGCCGTTGGGGATAAACTCGTAAACCAGCATCGGAACCTCTACTTCAAGGCAGCAGCCCAGTAGCTTGACAATGTTCCTGTGGTTGATCTGGGACAGGATGAGCATTTCTTTGCCGAACTCCTTCTTCTGCTGCTCATTGGTCATTGATACACACCGTTTGACGGCGATGAGACTGCCATCCTTGAGCAAACCCTTGTAGACGGTGCCATGGCCACCACGGCCGAGGATGTTCTTGTCATCAAACTTGTCAGTCGCCTCAATGAGCTCTGCTTCTGTGAAGATGGAGAAGCCAGTTCCTTGCTTTAGGCTTATCTCTTGTAGCAGCATCATCCCACCATGTTGATGGAAATGCTTCTGCTTGATGTTGGACAGCTTCTTCCTTTCGAAGATGAGGTACGTGCAGGTGATGGCTATGACCACAATTACAACCCCGATGCTTGGACCTGTATGCACGCAGTTTTCAGAATATTGTTGCAATTCCAAATTGCCAATTCAATCATGGGTGGAAAAAAGAGGGACAAAGATTGATTTACCAACAACTAGGACCACAGTGCCATTGCCTAAGGAACCTTTTGGAGGCTTTTGATCTGGACAACTGAAACTCCCGTTTGTGTTCTTGCAATGTCCCGGGCATGGACGTGGAACGTTGACAGCACACTCATCAATATCTGCAAACACACAGTATCATATTTAGAGATCTGCTGTGCAAGGATCAAAAAGTGAGACATGAAATTCTTGAATGCATCAATTAATAATCAAAGATATACTCCAGTACCAACCTTTGCATCCATCAGGAAGGTAAGGATTGCCGGTGTAGCCTTCAGTGCAATTGCAGAGGTAGCCTGGACCATTGACTGAATCAATGCACGTGCTGTTATTGCTAACACAAGCATACGAAGTTGCATTTGCCTTGGCAATAGCACAGGTCTCGTTGCCCACTGCCCAGTTCAAGATCACTGGGACACGGCCTTCGTTTTCTTTCCAGAACTCTGTCGTGTTAAGATATGTTGTGCGAAAATGGAATGCCTGAGCCTCCATCATCACAGCATAGCCACAATACTCTGCGCCATCTGCGGTGCTCATGGTGGTAGTGTTGTATCGACGAACGAAAGATGCGTCATAGTCAGACATGTTGCCCGTGAGCGCAACCTGGCAGCAGCCAACACCATCGCAAACCCCATCTTGTGCCGTCAGGTTGTTGTAGGTGCCGGATTGAGCTAAACACCCAATCACATTCTGCATAACACCGGAAAAACTATCATAATAATCAGAAACATCTAACCTTTAATTTGGTAGGCTCTAAACATCAACGCTGACAATAACTATTCTTGGTTTGTAATTTATAGAAAAATGATCAGCGAATGCACTCTGTTATTGCTTATGCTATTATATATTTGGTATAGCTAGATTTTAAATAATTGCTTATGCTATTACAGTGTACTCTATGACCTAAACTCTTTATTATTAAAAAGTGCAAAAATAATAGTTCATAAAAGATACAATAAGGATAAGAGTTTCAGCGGACAAAAAAAGTCTCTAGCAATAATTAAAACATGAAAAATAAAATCATGATTCATGGGAGAGGGGCTTAATTTCGTTTTCATCCCCATCATAATCAATGACAAGGTTTCAAACTAATTGCATATTAAACTATATACAGATGTCGCGGCAAAGCAAAAATATGAACTTTGACAAAACAAAACATATAAACTAGTACCTTGCAAAAAAAAGTAATTAAGAAATTTATGTTAATTGGATATATAGACTATAATTTTATTTGTCTGATGTATTAAACAGTATATATCACCTAAAATTTTAGCGTGGAAACATGGAGTTGTTAGGAGAAAAAATTAGGGAACTCTTAGAGATGCTCTTAGTTGCTAGAGAAGTGGAGAGATAACTCACAGTGGTGCCGATCATGTACGCGAATGTGTTGAAACCGATAACTGTGAACTTGTTGCGCTGCTCCGAGAACGTGAATGGTGGGTTGTCGAGTGTCAAGCTCCCATCCCGATAGACGACCACGCTCGACTGGTTGTAGCACGTGAATGAGATGCGGTGCTTCACGCGAATCTCACCTTGGAGCAGCGATATATTCACCAATGGCATGTTGTACAAAAATGTCACATTGCTGGTGCGGCCGGCCGCGGTAGTCTTGTTGCAATCGAGCTCAAATAATCTTTCCCTTGCACAGCCAGCACCAATCCCAAATGGGTATATAATTTCAACATCGCCACACCATCTCTGGCAGTTGGGGCCTGGCAAAGCCACCGCTTTGCCTTGAAACTGCAGCAAAACTGTGAGGCTCAAGAGTAGAAGGAGAAGCATAGGAACTGAGCTCTTGTAGTAGTACATAGTTTTCCTATGGCGTCTCACAAATATTTGCTTCGATTCATGAGCACACATTAGCCTCTATCTCTCTATATAGTACTAGTCTATTGATTGTTCTGTTAGTCAGTCAAGCCATTTTTGTCTCCACCCAAGGCCTGATGTTGAACCCTATGACGGGGTCATGCATGCACCCATGGCTGTTTCAGTCCAGGTCAAGCATCTTCCAAGTTCAAACCTCCAACGCGTGATATGACGTTGAATCCTTTGACACGGTGCATGTCATGTCTATAGACTACTCCCTCCGTCCCTTTTTAGATGTCACTATGGGGTGCGTGCGGGCCAAACTTTCTCAACTTTGACTAGGTTTGTAGAAAATACGTGTAACATTTATATCTCCAGATAAATTTATTAAAAACTAGACTTAAAGATCTTTTCAATGATACTAATTACTTAGTATAAATATTTATATATTTTAATATATAATTGCCGGCAGTTTGAAAATGTTGACTTCTCGAAACGAGAATGACATCTATTTAGGGACGGAGGGAGTAGGCGTTTACTTTTCCCATCAGCCAGTCATTTTTTATGAAAAACAAGATGATTGTTTGGCCTTGGCCCCACCAAATGCATGCTAGAATTTAGACTTGGACCCTTGGACAGGGTCATGATTGTTTGTATTCAGTAACACGTCTTCCAATTGCAATTTCCAAACTCAAGGCCTCATGAGAATTAAACACAGAGCTACAGAGACCTACAGTTTTTGATGAAATACAGAGACCTACAGTGATAGCGATGGAAGTATCATCGAGGAAATTTTCATCTCAACAAAAGGGACTGTACCCCTGCATACATGTTTGACTAGAAGTCTACTGCCTATAAGGTGAAGTCACGGCCTCATGTGCGGAAGGCGATCCAGTCATACATTGACACAGTCTCATAGGTGGTCTCATACATTGCATGGGTAGCGTCTAAGGCAGGCTTTCCAAAGTTCCCAACTTGACAAAGCAATGAAGGCTGAAAGTTCCTCGGAGGGCACGTACTCCCCCCTGAGGTATCAGATTGTGCACGTCTGCAACATCCTTGCCGATCATTAGTGGCATATTAAGCCTCTCCCAAAACTGCCGTTCCAGAGCACATCTGCTGATGATATGCTCAGGGCTTTCATCTTCAAGGTGACAAACTTCACAGGTGCAGACTGTGCAGTCATTGAGTACATGCCTCTTCTGGAGGACGGTTCTGCATTGTATTCTTTTCTTCACTAGGAGCCACATGAACATTTGGACTCTTGGGGGCGCAGAGTTCTGCCACACCAAAGCTGCTCTTTCATCTCTCGGTTGGCTTTGGGCTTTGAGCCTTTGAGCGGGCTTTGAGCGGCAGTAGATTGCCCCGCTAAGTCCAGAAGGCCCCTTGAGGAAAGGTGAGGTCCTTTGGTCATGGTCCGTTGACAGCACTGTTGCTGCCAGCAGTTCTTGAACGAGGGTTAGGTCCTGGGAGGCCCGTACAGACAGTCTTGGCACCAGAGAGCAGGGTATGTGTCTGACAGAGATTCGTCTCCACTCCAAACATCTAGCCAGACATGTTTCACCGTTGCCGAGCGTGATTGCAGTGATGGCTTGGTACAGTGGTAACAGGGAGCGCAGGATCTCCCAATGATCTCCATGGAGGTCGCCCTTGAGGTTGGGAACTGAGGCACGGGCACGCACCCACTGAGCCCACGCCGAGGATTGCGCGCATTGCAGTCTGTGCAGGAGCTTCAGAAGTAAGCAAATGTTTTGTGTTCCCATGTCTTTGATTCCCAGGCCGCCGAGTTCCTTTGGTGCACAGACGTTGGTCCATGCAACTAGGCAGCTGGCCGGCGATGACTTCCCTGTTTTGTCTCCAGACCAGAGAAAGGTTCTTCTTCTCCTGTCTAACTGATGGATATGGAGGGCGCTAGTTGAAGCGAACTCATGAAGTAGACCAACTGGCTGTCCAAAACGTAGTTCACCATCACAGCCCTTCCCATTGGGTTTAACAGTTGCGCCTGCCAGGAGCCCAGGTATCTGTCTGTCTTCTGGATGTATGGGGTGAAAGCCGACAGAGGGAGCTTGTGGATTGATGAGGGCAGGCCCAAGTATGTATGGCTGAGGAAAGCCCTCCTTGCGACATCCAATGGACTGAACACAGATTTGAATTTCACTTTCTCTCATGTGGATTGGAACCAAGGTGCTCTTTGCATAGTTGATGTGCAGCCCCGATACAGATGCAAACTGGTCGAGCACGGCTTTGAGACTGCTTGCACCATGCACGTCTTTTGAAAGGACTCATCAAAAGATCATGGCTGTTTTGAAAGGGTTCTAAACAATAGCATGCACAGCTTTGAAAGGGTCATGGTTGTTTTGATTGAGCAAAGCAACTAGATGCTAAATTGTGTTGGTTATAATCTTTAAGAAGTCTATGAATTCCAGCATCGATTGTTCAGTTAGCTCAAAAATAGTCTTTAATTCACCTCTTTTGAAAGTGAAACCTGCAAACTAAAACAAAAGCCCTCCCATTTCATTGAGTTACACCTTGTAATTTAATTTGGACATGATAAGAGGTTGCCTCAACTAGGAGTTTTGTACCACAATCAGAAGGAGCCTATATCCTACAAACTTTATTTTAACAATATATAGTTGACAAATTCTACTACAACGATGGCAGTGAAAGGATCAGTTTAACCTAAAAATGGCAACTGCACATATTAAACATTCAAGCTAGGTAAGCATACAATTGAAACTATAAAAGAAGCTGTACACATGGATACAAATGGAACGATGGTACTGAATACCATGTAATGCTGTCTCTCTCCAAATTTTATGTCATGCCACACTAAATTCAACACTAAATGTGTGATCTCGTTTGGCCATGTCAAAAACTACGGGGTTCAGGAGTCAGGACACACTTAACTCAAGGCAGAATTGGACTGCAACAGGATTAGTACTCAAGAAATACTTCAACACATCGTTTTCTCATTTTCAACCAACGCAGGTTAATTTGAGGCATATTAGTAATATTGTTCAGTTGGTGGATTGGTATTGTTGACAAATTCCACTACTGTGACGGCACTGAAAGGGTCCTAATTGAATTTTTACACAATTACACCTAAAAGTACAATATTTACACATGTTCAGTTGCTATCAACAATTCAACGCAAACACTAAAACTAAAAATGGTCTATTAACGTACACTAGTTAAATGCCCGTGCGTTGCAACGGGAATACATAAGACCATGACAAATACAAGAAAGAATTGAATGTGAAACATCAGCTTCAATTATCCATAATGTTCATAAACCTATATATATTCAAGTATGCATAAACACGTTACAAAGCTGCTATCAACACGAGTTACTTACATCCTATCTAGTTACAGTTTTAGGGGATATATTCTTAGTGTCCAACCAGTGTTGGGATCAAGCATCAGAGTTCCATCCAAACCAAACTGCATAAGACACAAGCAGAAAAGTATCGATTAGTGACTGCACCATACCATACCGTTATGACATTTGCTGATTGACTTGGCCTTGCTCTCACCAATAGGCCAAAAATCCACAATAGCCCATTTATTTTACATTTAGCCTCTACAAATGTTTTGAATATCATGTCCATAAACACGTTCCTGATGCCTATTTTCTTAATATCTGACTTTCCCCCTGAAAGCCCCACTACTGGTTACTTGACCAAGTTCATTCACTGGTCACGGTCACGTCCTTGGTTGTAAAACAGAAAACAAAACCAAAGCCACCTCTGAGTAACCATGCTATGGCAGTAAGAAGTGCACTACTATGAAATGCAATCAGTTAGCACACTGAATCATACATGATCAGTCAACTATGCTTAGATTATCGAAGAAGCATCAAGTCAGCCCATGGCGATTCCATCTAGCATGATTTTTCCCATTTATGATATAAGGAGTGAAGCTCAGACTATCAAGTTAAACTATAATGAGTTAAGCTCAGATTACTATCGTTGTATAAAATATTGTTCCCATTTCTGATATATAAAACTTTACGAAAACATTGGAAGTAGTCAGCGATATAAATGTTGTTTAATAAAACAATTCATTTGAACATATTTAGATTCAGTATCTTGTTGCTTCCAACCCATATAGCAAAAAAAAAGTACCAGACATACCCAGGTGAAATTCAGATATATGACAAATATATATATAAATTCCTAGATGAGCAAAGCACAGACACACCTAAGAAAGAATCCATATGTAGCTTACCTTCTTGTTGACCATGATGAGTCCAGCCGATGTACTAACACTGAAACTCCATGTTGGCATGTTGCAAAGTTGAGGATAACTTGGCACGCTGCAAAGTTGAGGATAACTTGAATGTCAGATTTCTTCGGTACTCATCTTCACTTTCACTGCTTCTCAACTCAAAGCTTGCTGGATTACATTTTCCAAGAGAACGGTGACGTGAGATCCAGGAATTCAAGCGTCTAATCAAATTTTGCATCAAAATTCAGGTTAAGAAAAAATCCAAACTCGATCAGAAACCATTTCACCTGATCCACTCCTTGAATTCATCATTCGAGGTCAGTCTCCACATCATGCACTACCTGGGAAAAAAAGAAACCAAAAAAGCCATTAACTTTGTCATCAAACCAACAGGGCATAGCTGAGAATTTTTTAAGCAGCACACATCCTGCAATGTTCTCGCCAATTCCATAACATTTCTCACAGGATGCCAGAGCCATCCACCAACGATGGCTTCTTGTTATAGGGCATTCCCTCGAATATGGAGACAACACTCATACAGTCCAAGCCACTCCAACATTGAACAACACTCATGCATTCCAGAAGAAAGTGCAAACACAATTGAGCATTGAACAGAGATTACTCAATAGGAATTTGGGGGGAGGGGCTTGCTTGTTTGGGGAATCCATTGCTCCAGCATCAAGCAGACCAAGCCATTCCAGCAGCTCACCGTGAAAGGCAGCGACCCCGGCGGCTGACACAGCCAGGGGTGCCGCGCCCCAAGACAGGCCAGGAACCGCTGAGAATCCTGAGCGTACAAGATGGCGGGCTGGAGGGCTTCTCCGAGATGGGTGGCGATGGAGTGGAGGCGGCGGCGCGTCCGATACTCTGACGGCATCGCCCGGCAGGTCCTGGACGCGGCAGCGCGCGACGTGGAGCGTCCAGCAAGTGACCGCTCCTGAAGGCGACGAGCCGATCTGGGTGGCTTCGGCGGGGACAGCTTCGACGGGGGCGGTGTCAGCGGGGACGGGCTTCGGCGTCCGCGCTCTCGGTGACGGGGCGGCGGTTCCGCGGATCGGACGGGGCTTCGTCGGCGATTCCGCATGCGGACGGGGCAGGGGCGCTCTGCGGTTTGGGCGGACGGGGCGTGCAGCGGGAGCGGGGCAGCTGTTCCGCCGGCGGACGAAGGCAGAGGGAGAGGGGCGACGTGTTTAGCGCGGGATTAGGAGCACGGCATGGGTTGAAGCGCCGGGTGAAGCCATTAGCGCTAGCAGAGGATGGCGAGGGCGAGGAGCGTCGCGGTAGACAGAGAGAGCGCAGCGCTGAGCGAATCGTGCGAGGTGGAGGTGGGCGGCAGTTCCGCGTAGAGAAGCAGGGCAGGGATAACCGGGTGAACTTGCGCGCGAGCTCGCGGTTAGTCTGCCGGGGAACCGCCGGGACGTGGGATTCGCGCGGTGGAAGCCGGGTGAACTTACGCGAGGGGGGCGAGGTTAAAGCCGGGGTGGACGATTCCATTTGGGATTTTTTAGTAGTAAGATTAACTGAACAAATACTCTATTAAACTGCTTTACTATAGGGCCGACGCCCTCCAAATTTACAATTTGCTCTGCAAGTCAACTCATCCAAGTGGTGTGTTGCTTTGGCTAGGTCGACAGTTCCAGATGTCAGGTCACTCCAAACTAAATCAACGCGGAATGTGGATTGATTTGGCCGACAAGTCGAAAAATGCAGAGATCGTCAGACATTTATTTGAACACAGGATGTGGTGTGGATCACCACGGGACTAAACCAACCCGCTGTTTCCCCCAAACTAAAATTAGCATAACTTAACACATTGTTCAGTTGGTGGACTCAGATTTCGGGACAGTAGAAAGCCCATAACAGAAGATTGGACGGATTGGGAATGGGAGTAGTGGAGTCAGTAGAACCAGGCTAACCTCGCGCAGCCGCGCTACCCGTCGCCGCGCGTTCCACTGCCCATGGCTTCCGGCGTTCGTATAGCCGTCGCCTCGCCGGACTTCGAGCTGACCGCCCGCAGCATCTCAAGCCCTTTGCGTCCATCCCCGACCATCGCGCCTCGAGAGCAGAATCCCGCTGCGCCGTGCGCCGTGCGCCGTGCGCCGCGGCCTCATGCGCTGCTCTTGTCGATGGATGGATACCGGCCTTTTCGTGCCAGGCCAGGTTTGGGTTGGGCCACCTGAGAGATTTCTGGCCCAAACCAATAGTTAAGTTGACTCATCATCATCGTCATCCACAATCGAATTCAAAAAACTTTTTTAAAAAAAAAAGAGAAGCCCGCGAGAGCAAAAGGATTTCCGTTTCGTTCAGTTCTATATGATGCAGCTATCAGGACTGAAAATTTTCATTCCCTCAACGATAGTTTTTTCAGATAATATGGAAATTGAATAGAGAAAAGTAGAAAATTCATGGTACGTAGCCTTCTCTAGTATGGAAATTCTAGAATGCAATGCTAGCGCGGTGACACGTTTTAGTATTTTTAATTTGATCATAAAAATATCAATATTTATGATATTAATTAAATAGCTATGATTAGATCATTTATGAAATGTATTTTTATAATAAATCGATTTAGAACCATAAATATGAAAAATATCTGCTAAAAACCTGATCATGAACTACTTTTTCGACATGCAACCCATAACTACTTGTTTTCCTATGAGTACAAGATTTCCATAATATCACTCTTTGCTTCCATAAATGCACATAGCCGAACGCCCGAATTCAGGTTGAAATCAGCCTTATTGGTCATTGTTACTGCCTTTACTCCCTCCTGTCCCCCAAAATAAACGACGTTTTGGGTTTTCGTCTTATGAAAGTTTGACTCGATTTGTAGAAAATACGTGAAGATTTAAATCTTCAAATAAATTTGTTAAAAAACTAGATCAAAAGATCTTTCCAATGATACTAATTATGTAATATAAATATTAATCTTATTTTAATATATAATTGCCGGTATATGTTTTTTAGTCAAAACGCCGCTTATTTTGGGACGGAGGGAGTACTGCATATTCCATCTCACAAACCCAACCCAAATCGGCCTTTTGGTCCTTGGCCGGTGGAATTGACGCTTGGGCAGTCGCTTACATGTTTGTAACGTGCTGAGATCTGGGCCACCGCTATCTTGTCCCCGCTCGTGTTCCCCGCCGTCGTCTTTGGCGTCGTGCCTTTGGGGCGTCGGCGTGGCCGTCCTTATCTGATGGTGTGCCTCGTCTTGGGCCTCCAGGTCAAGGACACCGATGTCCTGGGCCGCTATGAGAGACTTTTTTATTACCCCAGCCTGAAATTCAGGCCACAAGGATTTAAACTCAGGGCTTGAAGGTGCCGCTTTAAAACTCTAACCAATTATTAAGTTAAAGTCCTTTGGCACGCTAATTGAAATTTTTATATCTAAAAATACAATAATATTTACACATGTTCAGTTGGTATCATGATTCAAATGGTCTACCAACGATATTATCTGAACATGTACTCTATTAATATTCTTTACATATAGGACCGACGCCCTCCAAATTTGCAATTGCTCTGTCTTAAGTCAACTTAGCACGTGGACTATATTGCTTTGGCAATTTGGGCCTTGTTTAGATGGCTAAAATTTCTAACCAAACTTTCAAGTTTTTCCACTCTCTCTCCATCACATCACATTAAATACACCAAAAGACATATGTTTGGAGTATGAAATGTAGGTAAAGAAAAGAACTAATTGCATAGTTTAGATATACATTGTGAGATCTATTCTTTTGAGCATAATTACCCAAGGCCAGGTCGATACTGGTAACAGTCACGTCACTCCAAAAACTAAAGTCAACGCGGAACGTGGGGGTTTGGCCTCGTTGCCGCTCCCGCTCTTGCCTTTTCGTGCCAGGCCGAGCTTGGGGTTGACACCAGTTACGTTAGATTTTCATGGTGACTACTAATTTATCCACTTGACACGAGTACTATTTTTTTATATATACTCTTAGAGCAAAGACACTATTTTTTTTAGTGGTAGACAATAACCCTTTAATAGTAAGGCATCTCGAGATGATTTCGTAAACTTTGATATCTATGTTTCAGTCCTTCTAATGTGCTTCGTAATATTTTCTAATCGTGTTTTGTATGATTTAATTATCTAAAAGATATTAAAAGTATATGTGACAAGAATTTGGTTATATTCTCCATCTTAATATAAATAAAAATCATAGACTTATACTAGCAAAATATGTGCTTACAAATCTTATGGGGGGGCATGGCCCCTGTCAGCCCCCTGGCTCCGCCACTGTTGGACACCTCAGAGATTTCTGGCCCAAATCGATACTTCAGGTGGCTCATCATCATCGCCATTCTACAATCGAATTCAAAACCTCCATTTTTTTTTTTTTTTTTTTGAAAAAGGAACCCGCAAGGAGCAAAATTATTCCATCTTATTTGGTTCTATCTGATGAACTATCTAGATTGAAATTCAATGGGAGAAACACAGAAAATTCATGCTATGCAATGCAAACTTCTCTAGTAAGGAAATTCTAGTTGCCCAATGAGACTTTTCAAGGAAAAATATCATTTCCAATTATTATAATATAACTAGAAATTCCATATTCCCTTTGGCAAGAAATACTCACTTTTTGACCAAATTTCTGTCAAACTTTGACTTTCATAAAAAAATAATTCTTTTTACTCCAAAAAGTACATACGCGACCTTGTTCCCAAAAAAAAAAAAGAAAGACGATGTCGATATGAGATGTGTGCTCAATTTTAACTAACTTTATAGAAAATATTAGCAACCTTTATATAGCAAAAAGTCTCCCATTGTATACATAATAACATACATATAGTGTTGTACTCCATCATAAATTATAAGTCATTTTCAAGAAATTTGGAGAATTAAACCATCTCGCATTTTTACTAAATTTACATGATAAGATAATAACAATTACGATGTCGGCTAAAATTTTGTAATTATCTCTATAATTTTAGTCAATTTGAGATGTTTTGACTCTGAGAATTTTGCAATGATTTATAATTTGGAGCGGAGGGAGTATGAAAGAAGTTTTTTATATTATACAAAAATGAAAAAAGTTTGTGTGCGGCAGCTGCACTCGCAAATGATAGGTACGGTATGGAGTACTGAAATGTGCCAGGATATTTGTACGAGTGGTACACCTAGAACCGGACGCATCACTCAGCCGGGCTCGAACCCATGGCCGGTACAAGACGAGAGAAAATCATCGGCACCACTCACATAGCCGAAGCCAATCGACATGGAACTCTCGCTGACCTCATCCCCTGTGCTCCAGCTCCTCGTCTTGCTCATCCTCCCCCTGCTCCCTCTCCTCTGCTTACTCCACCAGCGCCGCCAGGACCCCAAGAAGCAGCCTCGCGCTCATGGCCTCAAGGTCTACCCGCTCCTCGGTACGCTCCCGCACTTCGTCAAGAACCAGCACCGCTTCCTCGCCTGGTCCACCGACGTCCTCAAGCGCGACCCCTCGCACACCATGTGCGTCAAGGGGCTCGGCCTCACCGGTGCCGTCGTCACCGCCAACCCGGCCAACGTCGAGCACATCCTCAAGACCAACTTCGGCAACTACCCCAAGGGCGAGCTGGCGGTGTCCATGATCGAGGACTTCCTCGGGCACGGCATCTTCAACTCCGACGGCGAGCAATGGCTGTGGCAGCGCAAGGCCGCCAGCTACGAGTTCAGCAAGCGTTCGCTCCGGAACTTCGTCGTCGACGCCGTCCGGTTCGAGGTCGTCGAGCGGCTGCTGCCGCTGCTCGACCGCGCGCGACGCGACGGCCGGACGGTGGACGTGCAGGACGTCCTGGAGCGGTTCGCGCTCGACAACATCTGCCGCGTCGCGTTCGGCGACGACCCGGCGTGCCTCGCCGAGGAGGGCGGCATGGCGGCGGCGGCGGAGAGCGCCGACGAGTTCATGCGCGCCTTCAACGACGCGCAGAGCGCCATCATGGCCCGGTTCATGTCGCCGGTGAAGTCGCTGTGGCGTCTCAAGAGGGTTCTCAACATGGAGCCCGAGCGGCGGATGCGCGAGGCGGTCGGCATCGTCCACGGCTACGCCGACAGGATCATCCGCGAGCGCCGGGCTGCGAGGGGCGAGGCCGCTGGGCTATCAGCGTGCGCCAGGGACGGTGACTTCCTGTCGCGCTTCGCCGCGAGCGGCGACCACAGCGACGAGAGCCTCCGGGACGTGGTGACCAACTTCCTCCTCGCCGGGCGCGACACGACGTCGTCGGCGCTGACGTGGTTCTTCTGGCTGGTCTCCACACGGCCTGACGTGGAGGAGAAGATCGTGCGCGAGGTCCGCGCGGTGCGGCGCGCGTCCAGCGTCCAGGAATGCGCGGGTGCGGCGGCGGCGGCGTTCAGCTTCGATGAGCTGCGGGACATGCAGTACCTGCACGCGGCCATCACCGAGTCCATGCGGCTGTACCCGCCGGTGGCCATGGACACGCACAGCTGCAGGGAGGACGACTTCCTGCCGGACGGCACGTTCGTCGGGAAAGGGTGGCTGACGACCTACCCGCGTTCGCCATGGGTCGGGTGGAGGACATTTGGGGCGCGGACTGCGAGGAGTTCAGGCCGGAGCGGTGGGTCGGCGAGGACGGCGCGTTCCGGCCGGAGAGCCCGTTCAAGTATCCGGTATTCCACGCGGGGCCAAGGATGTGCCTCGGCAAGGAGATGGCGTACATCCAGATGAAATCCATTGTGGCGTGCGTGCTCGAGAGGTTCAGCTTCCAGTTCGTCGGCGGCGAGGAGCGGCCGGGGCTCGTCCTCTCGCTCACGCTGCGGATGGAAGGCGGTTTGCCGATGAAAGTGATTTCGAGGACGAACTAGGCTAGACTTTCCACTGACTACATGTTTATCCAACTCAATACACATGCTTTGGACGGTTGAGGTAGATTGATCGAGATGTAATTTAGCTTAATTTTGAAGTCAGGCCGTGTTACACGTATGGATTGAGATTAATATGAGTGTAGCTAAATAAGCCCTTTAATTTGTGGCTACTGTTTGTCGTGTACCCCTCCTAATGTGGATAGAAAAATAACACGGTGTTCTTTACGAATGGTGTGACGCCGTGATCAAAGCTTGTTGGTGATAGGGACAAGTGAGCTAGTCCACGAACCCGTATACTAGACTTAGGGGGATGTTTGTTTCGCAGCCACCATACATACGCCACCGCGATGACGAAGGCTGTGTTTGGTTTGCGGGATGAGATGGGTTGGTGTGGGTTGAACCCGAATGGACCCATGTTTGGATTGGGGGTTAAGTGGGAGAGGGTCGACTGGTCGGCATATTCCCCTCGGATGCGGGTTCGGCTGCTCCTTCCAAAAATTTGGCGGACGCACTCGACCCACAAAGAACGGCGTCGCGAAGCTCCGGGCTTCTCCTTCTCCCTCTCGTTCATCACGACCCTCCTCGTCCGGCGCTCGTGGATCCACTCCACCGGATCTGGGGAGAGCGCCGATCGCTCGTGGAGCGGTAACCATGGCGGGTGCGACGGCGCGCCAACCTCCGGTTCGGGGATGCGGTGCTTTGGCGGCGTGTGGCGGGGCGGGCCGCCGAGGTGAGCGCTGGCGGAGCTTGGCGCGAGGAGGCAGCGCGGCGCTCGGCGCGAGGCGCCGGAGCGGAGGAGCGGGCGAGGGTGGGAGAGGTCAGGCAGGCCGCGAGGTGAGCTTCGGCGGAGGAGCCCGACGGCGCCGTCGGCTTGGCCGGCCGGCGCTGGGCGAGGAGGGGAGAGACCGAGGAGGCGAGGGTGGGAGGGCGGCCGGATTCGGGCGGCTGGCGGGAGGCGGGCGGCGGCGCCTCTCGGCGTCGGTCTTGGCCGGGTAATGAGGTGAAGGTCGGGTGAAGCGTATAAGGCGAGAGAAAAAAAAAAAAAAAATAAAAGTAGAGCATGACATGTGGGTCCCACAATCCTATGATGCTAACGGTGTTAAAATGGTGTCGACCCTAACCCTCTCGATCCTCCCAACCAAACACATAACCGGGTTGGCTCCAACCTCCCAACCAAACACGAGATGGGTTGGCTCCAACCCACAAAAATGGGTCGGCTCCAACCCAACCCACTTGGCCCCCAAACCAAACACACCCCGAAGGTTGCTACAATTATTGCTCATGTTGTTTGGTTGGTGCTCAAGTGTTGGCAACCACACAAAGTTTTCTAGTGTAAATATCTCGCCATGATTGTGGCGCATTGCAAATCTCTCGCACGGTTGTGGCGCCACCAGAGAGAGTGGCGGCGGGGGGGGGGGGGGGTAAGTGACCAAGCTTAGGATGGGAACGGAGCGGTAGAGTCCCTACCGTAACTTAAAACCCGTAAACGCCCAAAAACCGATTCGTCCATCCCCATAACCAAACCCGAAACCTGTTTTGTATGACAACATAGCAAGAGCAACAAACCGTAACTTAAAACCCAAAACCGCTTTGAAAACCGATTCGGTGATAATCCATCCCCATAACCAAACCCGAAACCTAGTTTGTATGACAACATAGCAAGAGCAACAAAAACCTTTTATAAACATATGCATGATACATATACATATTCACAATTATAAATAAGAGGCGACAAATAATAAATAATTTTAATTAACTTAGAATAAATTTGATAGTTTAAGTAAACAAGTTATTATTAGTATATATTATAAACATGAGTTTTAATTCTAAATGTTGTATTTCAGGTAACCATTGAATATATATGGGTGGAAAACCAAACCCAAACCCAAAACCATGGGTTAAAAATGAACCGTAAAAGTTTGATTTTTTCCAAAAAGAAAAAAAAAAAAGACAAGATAAGTCTGATTTCTTGGAGAACGAGAAAGGGGGCCACTGGACCACCGAAGCGATTTGCTTGGATCATCTGAGCACATGTATGGAGAACCAAGTACTCTTTGTTTAGGCTGCTGTGTAATTTGTTGTGTTGTCTTGGGAGAGAAGGGCATGTGCTGCCTGTTGTGTTGCTAGAAATAGTTTTTAGCCACTAGGTTGTGAGTTGTGACCAAGGCCACCAAGTTTTGCATTCTGTTGGTATGCCACATAAGGTTGTCTGGCTTTATTTGTAAAATCAATCCTAAACCAAACCAAGGGGAAATGATCTTTTTCTCAATTTGAAAGTAGATAGAAAGGATGACAAAGCATATCTTTTTGCAGAATATAGTCTGTAGTTTTTTTTACCGGATTTTATTTTATTTTTTTGACCGGAGAATAAAGTCTGTAGTTATTGGGTATGAGAAATTGTTCCAAAGATGAGAATATAGGATATTAGAAGGGGACTGTTAGAGGTGAATTTTGTTTTTCATAAATTTAATATTTACTGCAAAAAGGTTGGCTTGGAGATAGGATAAGAGAGCTCTTGGAAATGCTCTTATGGACCCAATCGATTTCACTTATGTCTTTATTATCCAATTCTAATTCCCGCCCGTCGTTACCAAAAAGGGTCGATTCCTATGCATTGCAATATATTCCTCTGAACAAGAGAGAATGGACAAGGGAGGTATAAATGCATAATTCCTCAGGAGTCAGGAGTAACAAAAGATATAATGAACAGTCCAGTAACAGCAACCTCTATCAAAGATGACCAAGCAAACAATAAGTCAGACTTGCGAGTTATACCTCCCAGAGCAATAGAATCATAGTACATACAAGGGTACACGCAAGATGATCTACAAAACAAAACGGGCAGGTGTCTCTAACGGCCATACTCCAGGAGGCCATGACCAACGCTCCTCTCCATGGTCAAAAACGCAGTGCTCACCATCTCCACGCCGTCCACAGATGGCTCTCTGACAGCAAGCAAGCTCTCCATCTCCTCGGGGTCACGCTGCATCCACGGGTGCCGCGTCACTTTACTCAATCTGTCAAGCCTCTCAGCGACATCTCTCATCGTCGGTCGGTTCTCGCCAGCCATCTCCAGGCACTGCTTCGCAAGGTCAGCAACCTCCTCCAGCAGCCCAACGTTCTCTTCACCCTTGATGCGGTCATCTATCACGTCCATGAGCCTCCCTCCTTCAGCGCACACAGAAAGCTCACAGAGAGGCTCCTCTCGCTCTCGGGCCCTTCAAGGTTCAGCGCCTTCTTGCCAGTGATCAGCTCCAGGAGAACGACGCCGAAGCTGTAGACGTCGCTCTTATCTGTAAGCTGGCATGTCTGCATATACTCGGGGTCCAGGTACCCGCAGGTCCCTTGCACCAGAGTGACGAATTGGGCCTCGTCGGTTGGTGCCACTATTGAGGCTCCAAAATCTGATACCTTGGCGGAGTACTTGTCATCAAGAAGTATATTAGAGGATTTCACATCACCGTGAAGGATTGGCGGTGACGCACATGAATGCAGGTAATCCAATGCTAGGGCAGATTCATGGGCGATCCGTAACCGAGTTGAGAATGGGGCGTCACAGCACCCATTGCCACCATGGATGAAATGGAATAGTGTGCCGTTGGGGATGAACTCGTAGACTAGCATTGGGACCTCTACTTCAAGGCAGCATCCTAGGAGCTTCACAATATTCTTATGGTTGACCTGAGACAGAATGAGCATCTCCTTGCCAAACTCCTTCCTGCGCTGTTCATCTGTCATTGATATGCACCTTTTGATCGCGACCAGAATGCCGCTCTTGAGCGTGCCTTTGTATACAGTCCCATGACCGCCACGACCAAGAACATTCTTGTCGTCAAATTGGTCCGTTGCCTCCATGAGCTCTGCTTCTGTGAAGATTGTGAATGCAGTGCCTTGTCCTGTGCTTATCTGCTCCAGAAGCAGCAGACCCCCATGTTGTCGAAAGTATCTCTCCTTGATGTTGGCCAGTTTCCTCCTTTCACGGGTCAAATATGAGCAAGTGATGGCTATGGCCAGTATGACAACAGCGACACATATGCCTGAAAGTTTTTCATATGTTACTGGTACAGTTTAATCGTCTAAGAGAAAAAAAAGGGCCACTGGATATAATTGTGATTTACCAATAGATAGTATCGTTGTGCCAGACTGCGACAAGCCGCGGTGCCTGCAGTAGAAACTCCCTTGTCTGTTGACGCAACGCCCAGGGCATGGAGATGGACTAAGGGCACACTCATTGATGTCTGAAAATGAAGATGGTGGCATGATCTTAGGAATCAGAAATTTGATTAGCTCCAAAGTATCGAATTACATACGACCTAATAATTTTGTATTACGGACCTTGACAACCATCATCAAGGTAAGGATTGCCTTTTGTAGCCTTCAGAGCAATTGCAAAGATAACCGAGACCACTGGTCGAATCAATGCACTCACTGTTGCTGCTACGGCAGGCATAGGAAGCTGCATCCTTCTTGGCAACATCACAGGTTTTGTTGCCCACGGCCCAGTTTAGAATAGTTGGGACTTCACCATTGTGCTCATCCCAGAAGGTCGTCGTGTTCAGATACGACGTGTGGAACTTAAATTTGTCAGCCTCCACCACCATGGCATATCCGCAGTTGGCACTTACGTTCCTATCGGATGCATTATTATCGAAGTAAAATTGTTGGTAGAATACGTTGCTACTGAGCGCAACTTGGCAGCAGCCCACACCGGTGCACCCCTCTTCTGCTGCCAAGTTGTTAGGAGGAGAGCTCTCCGTCTGGCACCCGATCACATACTGCATAAACAGGAAAATACACTCCAGTCATTGGCACTATTATATTAAAGATCAATTTTTAGTGCATCAGATTGACGTTTGTATTTGAGCATTAGTAGGATAACTGTATATTGAAGACAACCTGCAGCCAACAGCAGAATATAGCGAATGTTCCTTTTTTTTTTTTGTGACTAATCCTTTTTTCCCCTTTGTGGTGTGTTTGCATGCATGAGAGAGAGAGAGAGAGAGAGAGTACTCACGATGGCAGATTCCCTTGCGCCGGCCATTAAGGCGAGCGTGTTGACTCCTACGACTGTGAACATGTTCTCCTTCTCTGAGACCGTGAATGGCGTGCTAACAAGGTCCAAGAAGGTTGTGGTTGAGCGGTTGTGGCACATGGAAGCAATGTTACTCATCGTGCGAACCTGACCTTGGAGCAGCAATATGTTGGCCACCGGCATGTTATAGAGGTATGTAGTGTTCCCTTGGCCACCCTGAGACTTGTTGCAGTGAAGCTCAAATTCCTTTTCCAACGCACAGCCAGGGCCAATCCCAAATGGGTACTCAATGTTGACGTCGCCACACTTGTTCGGGCAATCATGGTGGGGTGATGAAGCACCTCTGACCACAGGCTGCAACAGAAAGGCAAAGCTGAAGAACAACAGCAGATACATGGGAAACATCTGAACAGAGAGTTCCTATGGTGGCCCATAAGGGTAGAGGACAGAGAGTTTGTTGTAAAGTTTCTCTATTGATGCATGTTCGCACATCTATTTCTCTATCTATATACTCCATATGAGTTGGCCCCTTAAGTCTGCTAACTCTCTAAATTTCTATGCACGTTAGGTGATGAATTCGTCATCTCTGACTGGGCCAAACACACGCTGTGGTTCCGTTGCTGCTCCTCCATTTCACCATATGGCTGTTTCTAATGAACTGAAACTTGTACGGCAGTACGGGGTACCAGTACACTGATTGACAATTTCAGCTAACTCTCTGGAAAAAAAAAAAAAAAAAAAAGAATGGCTAGACAAAATAGCAACAAAAGTACAGAACTGGCAATAGGAGACCGCATTTAATCCAGCTATATACTCTGCATTTGACTGGATCTAACAAGAGGCCGGCATTTCTTTAACATATATACCAAGTCTACGCTTCAAAAAAAAAAAAAAAAAAATATATATACCAAGTCAATTGGAGACAATTCCTTAATTGAAGCTAGGCAATGCCCAGCAATTTTTTTTTTCTTCGAAAACAACGCACAACACGTTTTAATAACTAGCCCCAGGCTCTAATCGGGGATTGATATACCGCAGGAATCCGCTGACCATTTCGATTCCTCCTGCACCCCCTCCCTCCAGGAGGTGCAGGCAGGATGCAGCAGCAGCACCGAGAGATGGAGCATGGGAGAGCGATGGGAAGAAGTATGAACGCGCTTACCCTGCTGTTGTGCCCGGATGGTTCCACGGATGCCGCGGCGCCGCTTCGGCGCGCCGCGGACCTCTACCCCCCACCTTCGTCTTCCTCCAGCCGATTCCATGCCACACCTGCGTCATGTCACTCGGTCGGATTTAGCTGGGTGTCTAACTGGGCCAGGTCTAAAAATGCAAATCGGCCCGATAAGCCTACCGCCTGTGGGAAACAAAATTCAGCTTTATCAGCGTTGTTATTATCCTTACGATAGAAGCACGACTTGAGGATCGTCGGATCGTCAATCGTGTGTGCCCCTTTGTAAGATCACTGTACATGTGCAGTTGTTCGATGCTTGACACCTCCTTTATTTCTAAAATTATAGGAGAATCTTTTTATAATCCAGTTTTTTTTTATGGTCATGTGTAGTTATGGTGATTTACATTTTCTTATTACACCCGAGAATTATGGTGATTTACATGATGACACAAACATTAAGACTAGGATGAGGATTAAAATATGTTAGACAAACACCCGTGTTGTAATATGTTACAGATTCTGACATGGGGATAACTATTGAACCAACAAATTCAGAGCAAAATGATGTTTTAGTTAACAAAAAAAAAAAAAAAAAAAAAAAATAAGGGAATGAACATTAAAGAAAAAGAATAAGGAAACTAACAAAAATTACAAACTGACGACTACTTAACTAAATATACTTGTCTAGTGTACTACTCATCGATTATTTAGCAGAATCCTCAAGATAGAACACAAGACAAGCATTCAACACTGAAGTTGTGCTCTCATCAGATTCAGATGGATTAGCTATATCAGAAAGAATTATGTTTAAGACAGGTATCTTGCAGCCGAATTGACATTTAGCGGCAAAGTTGCGGGCATCAACTGTAAGTTGGTGTCAGTATCCGAGTCATTTTTAAAATTACAACCGAGTCTTTAGGTCAATCTGGGGAAAAAAAAAAGATGAGGCTTCGATGGCCTCCACATGAAACTTAGCTGACACAGTAACACAAAATCTAGACGTTGGATACATCCAGTATATCTCCCGGTTTTTCAAACTATGATAAACAATACAACAAGTTTTACTGTCAACCAAAAATTAAGAAATTACAAAAGTTGGTGGCTCATGAGGGTTATATTTTCCTGCCAAGCAATTTGAGCAGTAGCAATATCCAACATCATCTTGTAAGGGCTCAGTTCTGAATTGTCTGTTGCGGCTGCTGCTGAGCTGGAGGGACATGAGGTGGCTGCTGCTGAGCTGGAGGGCCATGAGGTGGCTGCTGTCCTGCACCTGCTTGCGGTGGTTGCTGAGATGAACTAGCCTGCGCATGTGCTGGCGGTGCTAGCATAGGCTGGTAAGGTGGATATTGTGGTGGGTAGGGCATGCGCGGTGGAGGCATGTAGCCACCATACGGTGGTGGAGGTGGATAGTATGGTGGATACTGACCATGGTAGTATGGCGGTGGTGCACGATAGCCGCCCTGTGCTGAGCTGCTTGATGGCTGAGCTTGCCCGGCTTGCTGCGGCCCTGGTTTGCCTTCACCGTCCTGTGATTTTACTATAGCACCCATCCTCTGTGGATCCATGGATGGGTAAAGAGTCCGCTCTGTTGGTGGTGGTGCTGGAATGTTGAAGTAGTATGATGCTGGTGCAGCCTGTTGCTGCTGCCCCTCCATCCCAGGGGTTGAGGTTGGTCTCCGCTCTGCTGCTGAGATATGACAGCCCTAGGGAGCAGTCCTCCATGGGAAACCTGCCCCTGCCTCCCAGACTCATCCTCCTCAGGCTTTGGAGCCTGAGGCTTGCCCCACATCAGCTTCAGGCGCACACCCTTGATGACTAGCTTGTTAGCAAGCTCCTCCGCAGCCTTCTCTGCGCCTTCTCTTGTAGTATATGTCACAAATGCGATTGCACGTTGAAGTACCATCCTTATGGACTCGATCTCACCATGGGCATAAAATTGATCCCTCAAATCCTGCTCAGTTATTCTGCTATCGAGTCCACCAATGTAGAGGGTCCTTATAGTCTCATCATCTGGTGGTGTCAGGGATGGCATCTCACCTGCCTTGCCCAAAAGTTTCAGTGCAACTGATCATTAACTCTGCAGGAGCAAGACAAAGTCAGAAACCAAGGCAGAGCAGAGAGTTGGAAATTTAGTAAATTGAATAGATACATTCACCTAATGGTTTTAATAATGAATAATTTAATTGAACTCATTAACTTGACCTAAAAAGCATCAATGTTTGGCATATCTAGAGCACAATTTTGGCTGGGATTTGGTTTCCAAGATACATCTATGAGTTCAACATTTCAACCAAGTTAGGATAGTTTCATGACCAAACAGGATCTGGAGACATCTTTCATTTGAACATCTGTACATGTAAGCCCTTTATCTAAAGAACACCCTTACATAACAATAAAATTTCTACCCAGATGTGGGTTAACTGTACAGATGCTAATATCAGTTGCCAGTAACTAGAGAGAATTAATTTTGGTCTTACCATCTCAAAAAATCAACAACAATAGCAATATCTTTTAGTACCAAAGCCAGTCAAAAAAATGTCAAGAAACAAAATAAAAAAGTAACATGGATCTTCAAATACGCTGTCTAAAAATCCAAGTCATAAAGGAAAAGCATTGCTTAATAGGTTTTTGCTATATGCTCCAGAAAGAACTAGGTGGACTACATGAACAAAGGAATGGCAACATTGCATTGTACTAATGCGAAACAAAAGAGCTGAATGAAAAGTATCAAATCATTTAGACACTATAATGTTGACAAGCAGAGTCAAGAATAGAAAGCTATCTGACTCATTGTTCCATATGATGAAATTATGAATGCCAGTTTTAAATTGCACACGCTAACTAACAATAGTGATTGCATAAATGAAGCCTGCAATACATGCAGAGAACCACCAAAAACACATAACTAACAATTATGAGTGCATAAGCACAGCAACACACCCATAGTAGCGATCTTTAATGTTTTGCTGAGATAACTCCCCAGTTTCAGGCATCTCATGACGATAAGGGCACTCAGCACCTCTTGTACATTCACCACGCACAAAGAAACTGCAAACATGAGCTCTGTTCCTCTTGTAATATGGTGCTGTCCTCTGAAGCTTCAGAATGGTATCATTTGGACAAGCCTTCCCATAGGAAGAATCATAGTCTATGCCAGCTCTGGCCTACATTTATGTACCATAAACTCTAATTAGGAACAGCTATTCTTAGATCAAGTGGAACAAACAAGAATAAGTCATATAAGCAGACTAGCAGATAATAAGTGCAATTCATTTCAGCAATAGCAGATCAAAATAAATTACATCTAAAAAGAAGGCATCTTTTATTGCTGTCATACTTCAAGTGTATCTGACACTATGACACAGTTTATGGTAACATCATAGAAACAGTATTATAATATACACGATATCATCATTTCAGATTTCAAATGAACAAAACAGTGTGAAAAATACAGTTTGCCTTTTGATTTTTGGGTTATATGAAAGAAATTAACAACAGCATCAAGATTCAATATTGAAAGAGAAACGTACCCTCCTATCATGCTCTTCTGCAAAATATTCACGATTGACATCACTCCTTGGGATTGCATCATTAGAATTGATAGCAAGTGCTGTATCCCGGACCTGAACAGGCAGACCATATTCAAGATCCAGCAGGCAGACCTGGCAGACATTCTTCAGCTTGCAACATGTCTGGCAGATCTCAGTCTTCTTGTACCTTGCATCTCGACCAGGCCGCCACCGAAGACAGTAAAAGGACGTGCACAAATTTTGCACTCTTTATCATATTCAGCTCTTAACTGCAAAGAAAAACAAGAGCCAGTAAGCCATCATATTACCTGCAAATGCAAAATAAGGAGAGCTTAATTGAAAAGTTATCCCCATTCATGAACACCTAACTGGTACTACATGATATGTGGCATATGGCAAAACCATTAGTCTGGCTAGTATAATTTGCTAGCAAACTAATTTATCCTGGTTTTGTAGCAAAACTTTTGCTAGCTAGTATAACTGCCTTAAATATAATTCTCATCTTGTTAACTACACTACGCATATGGCAAAACCACCGTACTGCACTACTGATCTTGCAGAACCATCAACAGTACGAGCAACATTTTTTCCTAGCCTCCCAACCATCCTGGCTAAGTGAGGTAAGGAGAATCAAACGAATCAAAGGGCCCTTAAACCATACTACTTCAGCAACGCATTTGCAGTACACAAATCCCGAAGCAAGCATCAGACTTCCTCCACGATGTAATCCCAAGTTCAAACAACAGATGCGACACGTGCACAAAATTCGACAAACTAAACAGAAGCATAACCTAGGCCTGGATCCCATCGAGCATAAGGAATCACGAACGCTAACCAAATCAAGCGGACCACCGCGGCGCAGACCGCCATCACAACGCAAAGGAGAACCGCACAAATCATCCAGGTAGGGTTCGGTGTGTTACCATCCGAACGTAGGGGTTGTCGCCGAGGCATGACTCGCAGATGATGGGAAAGTCCGACCGCTCCCACCCGTCCGCCTGCGCGTCCCGCAGCAGGCGGTGCGCCATCCCTCCCCTCCCGCCGCCGACGAGAAGCCGAGGGAACGGAGCAGCTGCGGCCAAAGACGCGGAGTCCCGACCCGACCGAAATCCTACGGGCAAAACGCGCTACTACCACCTCGCCTCTTAACGCAAGTGGTCTCTTACTGGGCCGGGCTTTACGTAATATTCACGTGGGCTGAGCTTTACGTATTTGCTTACGTGGGTCGAGCTTTACGTATTTGCTTACGTGGGCCGAGCCCACGCGGGAAGACGCGGCTGGTTAATTTCGGCGGCTGTGGCGAGACAATTTCGGAGGTTGCGGCGACAGTCGACACGGCAGCAGTGACCAAAGCGTCCAGGTGCGGAGGGATGGGCGGCGGCGGCGGCGGCGGCGGGAGGGAGGCGATAGAGTGGGAACTGAAGAAGCTTCGGGCAGAGCGGGAGGAGCTCGACGGTCGGATACGGCTGCTGGAATCGCAGCTGGAGGCGGTGCCTGCGGGAGTCAGCGGTGCGGCGGCGGGGAAAGGAGTAGGGGATGATGGTGCGTGCGGCGGGAGTGTCGCGTGCCAGAGACGCGTGGGCAACGGGTCTGCGCCAGACGATGGCCTCCCGGCGGACATGATCTACCGGTACAGCCGCCACCTCCTTCTCCCCGGACTTCGGGGTCGAAGGTCAGTTGTTTCGTTTCAATCAGCACGGCTTTGCAACCTCGTTTCTGCTGATCTTCTGACCCTTATTCATCTATCTGGCAGGCCAGCGGAAGCTGTCACAGTCGTCGATTTTAGTGGTTGGGGCTGGAGGTTTGGGCTCTCCCGTGGCATTGTATCTAGCAGCTTGCGGTGTTGGTAATTTTCCTATCTGCTGTGAAGTTTTTTCTTGAGGGAATCAGGAGGCCTACTGCAGTACATATTTTAAATTGAAAAGTAAAGAGTTAACCAAAGTGAGGTAGAAACAAGCTTAAGAAACAAAGAAAATCAACCGAATTAAACTATTTCTTTTTAGCCATGTATGAATTAGAGGGAGTAGTTCCACTTCGCCCTCATGGTGAACAGAGAAAATTCTGAAAGTTCTTGGAAGTCAAAACAGACGTTTGGATTCCTTGGAAAATTAGATCATTTCTTGCCTTCCAAAAGGTCCAGCACATAATGATGATAATTTCCATAAAGAAGGGTACGTTGAGTTGCTGCTTGAACTGATCAAGGCATTCGAAAGGGTCCATGTCTGAGCTTGTCTGCATTTTAATTAGGTCACAAACAGGCAGAAGCAAACGGAAAGAGAATGAACAAGTGCTGCAAAGATTCTTTAATCTGATTGTTCCAAAGGACACAGTTATAGCTATTCCTTCTCAACAGCTGCCTCATATTCTGCTGTGAACTTGCATTTAGCATTAGTTTCTCAAGGGGAAAAATATTTCTTTAATGACAAGACAGTTTTCTAGACATGGTTCTCCTTCTTGACAAAGTTTCTTATATATCTAATATGTTTAAAGTGAATATGTTGGTGGGCTCCAGTTCCCTAATTTGTTTTATTCACTAATGTATCGTTGCTTACAGCTTGTTACCTTATTAGGTTGCTTGGGCATTGTGGATGGTGATGACGTTGAACTGAATAACCTTCATCGACAGGTGAAATAGTTGGGGATGTCTTCTGTCCCTCTTATCTAGCATTCTAATTTTTTTTTTTTTTCATATCTATACATTGAATCTTCTGCATGATGTATTCTTGTTGTTATTGGTAACTCAATTAGAAGGGAAATATAAATATGCAGTCATAAGCTAGCAAAATTTTAGTGAACTGAGAGAGTTCTGCTTGATAAAACAATTTTGAACATAACCCATGATATATTTGGTTATTTTAATCTGTGGCGGTCATACATATCAATGCTAACCTTGTTTTTTGTTCTCAAAGATAATTCATAAAGAAGCATATGTTGGACAGCCAAAAGTGAAATCAGCAGCTGATGCTTGCCTTGAGTAAGAAACTATCCTTTTGGCAGTTTTCTTTGCATTGGTTGCCAAACAAATGTACCTATTTGATGCTACCATTTCACTATATCACATATGTTGTCTAAAAATCAGGATTAATTCCTCTATCAAGATAGTAGAGCATCATCATACTCTGAAGCCATGCAATGCTTTGGAGGTTGTGCGGAAGTATCCTTACAATATCTGCAATGACACATACAGTATTTTTTTTTTCCTCAAAGGAAACACTCTTGTTTTCAGCATTAACTAAAATGACCTCAGATACGATATAGTTGTTGATGCAACAGACAACCTTCCTACTAGGTATATGATCAGTGATTGTTGTGTTTTGCTGAACAAGGTAACTTTATTTTTGTTTTGTAAATGATGCACGCTATATTTGATATGGAATTCTTGCTCTGCCTTGTTAACTTGTTGCCAAGTAAATTTCCTATCAATACAATATAACATAATAACTTTTTATTGGTTCATGTAATCATCCATTGATCAATCACTTACATTGACCCACTTATTTGCAGCCACTTGTATCTGGTGCAGCATTAGGTTTAGAAGGACAGGTAAGCATCTTTCTTGCCAAAGATATTGCACCTTTTCACTTAAACTTATATTTTTCATTCATTCATTGACTTTTCTAACAGTTAACTGTTTATCATCACAATGGAAGTCCATGCTATCGGTGCCTCTTTCCAAGTCCACCACCTGTGGCAGCCTGCCAGAGATGCTCAGACAGTGGTGTTCTTGGGGTTGGTAGGTGACACTGTAGAAGCTCGTCATTAGTACAGTGGCAAAATCTTAGTTTTTTTTCAACCTGTTTAAAACTCATCAAACATCTTCCTTTATATGATGTGGACTTCAACCTAAATAGGAGATTTTAAATCATGAGTTAGTGGCTCCAATGTTGTGTAATTTTAATCTTTTTTTGTGTCCATATTAATCCTTAATTATTCAGTGAGTACAAGTTTTTGTTGGTTCACTCAATGATATAGTTACTAAAATGGCTTTTTTCTTCAAGACGTTCTTAGATGTTGTGGTATTTACTGTGCTTTTAGAAGAAATGAGTGTAGACACCTCAGTTAAGTTTGCTATTTGTATAATTAGTTTATATGATTTGCTGCTATCTATGATTAGTGCCTGTTAGTTTTGCACTGGTGTACTAACTACTGTTTTGTTTATTGTTTACTAGTTCCAGGAGTGATTGGTTGCTTACAAGCTCTGGAGGCTATAAAGGTTGCAACTGGTGTTGGTGAACCCCTCTTGAAGAATGCTACTGTTTGATGCACTGTCTGCTCGCATTAGAATTGTATGTGACTTCACTCTGTAGATTTATTGTGTCTTTGAATGAATAATCACAATTTGTCCTAATCCCAGCACTATCGGGGATGGCAATGCTGCATAGTATATGTATCATAGATTCGAGTCTAATACATGAATTACAACAGTGGGATAGGATCATGTTGCCAATCATATTTTAGTATAAAGGAATTGAAATTGGTTCTCACAAGAAAGTAACCTTTATAAGATCATTCTCAGCACTAATGAGAAACTCTGACTGTCTTGTCTTATGGGAACAACCTTTTACATTCTATTGTGTTATATCTAGCTGTTGCTAGTGGGATTTAAGGTCCCCTGATTTAATGTTTTCCAGACCTTCGTAGAGAGCTGGTAACTAACCTATTCCCAGCACCAGCAGTTAGTGTTACAAACCTTCTAACTTCAAATAAAAAGAATCTAACTGTGAAGTGGCCACAAAAAGCATCCACATGATATTGCCTGGTTTCTTCTCCCAGTACTTTGAGTTTTCAGTCGCCAATGGCATTTTAAACCCTGTTTGAGGATTCATCCTATTTGCACGTGGTCTGCCACTAAGTGGATTATGGTCAGCAATGTAGTTGTTTGCATTGCTTGGACACTTAGTATAGGACTGTCTTAATATAGCCCATTATCAACTCTACGTATATTTGCAGGTTAAGCTTCGTGGAAGCTCTCCAGATTGCACCCACTGTGGCAAAATTTCCGTTTTCACAGAACAAGATTTTCAGAAGTTTGACTATGAGAATTTCACACAATCACCAATGTCTGATAAGGTAATGTGAAGGAATGCACTGGGGTTCATATAAAAAAAGATCTTGAAATCTGTGTCCTCATCAACTGTTACATTTACTGCAGGCAGCACCAAGTGTGAACATACTCCCAGAGAGCGCTCGAATTACTTGCCGAGATTACAAAAACTGGTTGACAATGGTGTACCTCATCTATTGTTGGACGTACGACCTGCACATCACTTCCAAATAGCTTCGATTTCTCCATCTCTGAACATCCCGCTCTCCATGTTGGAAGAGAAACTTTCTACACTTGAAACCTCATTGAAGGAAACAGGAGGGCATCAACCTTGGTTGTCCTGTGTAGAAGGGGCAATGACTCTCAAAGAGCTGTCAAGATTCTCCACGAGAAGGGATTTGCTTCTGCAAAGGATATCATCGGTGGGCTGCAGGCGTGGGGGACGAGATGTTGATCCTGATTTCCCTGTGTACTAGTGAAATGGAAACAATTATCTGGTGCCTATGAGGATTCATGCTCAAGGCCAAAAGTTTACATAGGATAGTTTAAGATGGTTTCCCATTTATAGCTATTGTTCCGGCGTGATCTACTTGGCCACCTTATAACAGTTTGAATTACAGATACTGCTCTTGCAAGAATCAGAACTCTGATACATACCCCATTTTTTACCCGGGGAGGCAGGTTACAGATACCAAGGAGCATACCAAGGCATGTGAAGTGCCTCAAGCATCTCGCTGTTTTGTTTCCCTCCATAACGTCGTTTCGTTGCCAAGGAAAGAGTTAGAACTGCCTCAGCATGCATGCACCGTCCCATGAGTAAATGACCAATACCTCACGCCGCCTGGTATTGTGGGCAATTTGAAAAACAGGTGCACGCTCGGTAAAACGGGATGGAGGGAGTATTATTTGAGTACTAGATTTACAAATCCCCTGTACTTGCAAAAGAAAAGAGAGCATCATGAAAGACTTGTATGGACAGTGGACACTGTATTGTGATGGCTAATGCCATGGACAAAATAAGATTTGAACTACAAAATTACTTAAAGCAGCAGATCAAAATAAGTTTTGATGTTATGATGAAAAAGAACTTCATTTTCAATCAAACGGCAGATCAATGTTCAGTACTGTGAGGTCACGCGCATAATTTATTTATTTTTTAAAAAAACATCAAGTCACTGAAATCTGTGCCACGTATTGATTTCTTTAAAAAATTTGGAACTATATTCTACCAAAGAACACAAGTTGGGGATTCAAGTTACAAGTATGTTGGGACTTGGGGCTCAAGGGTACTGGATGGTGTGAAATTGTACAACAGATGTGTGAGGTTGCCGCAGACTATAAGGGTATGGCCAAGATAATTCTGATCGTGCTATTGCCACCCTCTGGACCTGGTTTCATATTTCTTCTATGGCGCTAATTGCCTAGGATTTGCTGGCCTGCATTCCAGAATTTCAATTCCAGATGAAGTCTTAGTATTCAAAAAACAAAAGCAGTATGCTATCTCTGTTACTGTGCCTTTTTCAGGTCCAGCAACATCACTTTTCCTCTGGCTTTGGTTGATCATTCATTCCTTCTTCGCATTCCTTAAAGAAGCCTTTCTACAGAAGGATCATAAGCAACAGCCATCCGCAGATATTTGGAAGCCTCAGAATTCCGGCCTTCTCTAGATAATATACTGCAATAACCAATGTCAGCACCTTTGGCAACCGTCCAACATTTTAGGAAGCAGAGACACATAAATAAAATCAACAATGGAGTTTAACCACAATATGTGGCTACAAGCTGGGCCAAGCTACCATCTAGAATGTATGTTATTGGTAGCCATAGTGATGCACCGTTTGTAACAGAATGATCTATAAAAAGGACTTACCTTCCCAAAGTAACTATCCCTTGGAAGTAGCAGGCTTTGTTGATGGGCTTTTCCGGTTCCTTGAGCTCTGCTATTCTCTGCAGGAGTTTGATTGCCGTCTCATTATCCCCCTACATTGGAAACCGAAGTGATTCTTATGTTGTTCACTGTTATTTCAAAAAAAAAAAAAAAAGGTCCAAATGTAGCATTACTCTACCTGACGCTCGTTTGAAAGAGCTGCCGCAAAAATATGCAAGCACAAGAAGAGGATCATCTTCTTGAATCTACACAATCGTCGAGCGTTGAGTCTTAGTACTAAATTACTCTCAGATCATGAAAAATCATCTGAGGTAACAACAGACCTTTGGTATAGCATGTTCAAAACAAACTGCAGCTTCAGGAAACAATCTATTTGAGAACAGGGTTTGTCCCATTCCAATCAACGCCGTAGACAGATCTGGGTTTCTTTCTACTGCTGTCCTGTGTGCAACATTGATCACCAACACCAATTGTTTGCAAATGGAAATGGTAGCCAACAATTAATCAAAGCACAGCACCAACTTACCTGATCAGTGGAAGAGCTTGATCTCGGCAGCCAGTGCTTAGATACTGTAATGCTTGCTAATGATAAACATATAGGTATATGCATCAGAATTCATAACAGAACAATATTCCAAAAAAAAAGGTGTAAACATTCATACTTCAAGTAGTTCCTCAGGTGAGCTGGATGCAGATATATTTCCTTCCATACTTTCCATTGCAAAATTAGTAGTTGTACTCTCACTGGCAGTTCCCTTATCAGATGACATCGATTTTGTTTGCAAGTCAGCATCTTCAAGCTGTGACATCTGTAAATTCATGATAACTTTAGTATCATGATTCAATTGCACATAATGGAAATAACTAGAGCACATAAAATAGATAGGCATGCCTGCATCATCTCAGGTACCTCAAGAGGTGACTTTTTTGTGCTCTGTAACCAACCTGAGCTCTAGTATCTGGCAATCCCAGCAGCTTGCGGGCAGCACCATTTCTCAAGGACAATTGCTGCGATGTAAACATTTGAAAAAAAGAATGTAAGATGAAGTACACAATACTGACTTCACCGCATCAAGCTTGTTCAAATAAAAATGCATGAAACCTGATCTGCTCGAAGGATAGAAAAAGGAAATTACAAACAAAAAAGGGAAATTCATAAGCATTTTTTTTTTCCTGTTGGAGTTTACACGGTAGCAATAGAGGTTGGGATGCATCTATTTGTTCTAATCTTCTAAGCAACCTCTTCAGGGTTCTTGACAACCGTTGCATTATCATACCATCTGCTGTGGGCTATTTAGTATCTCCTTTTTCTTAGGATCATAATTTACCCTTCACTCATTGATTTATTGGAGCAGAAGCATAAAAAGGGTACTACAACACATGCCGATCTTGTTGATATTCGAACATGTATTTGATCAATGGCAAACCCCCAAAAGAAATGAGATAATTCTACCAGGACATGTGATCCATCTTCCCTATTTTCTGGATGAGGTCTACTATTACTTTACCAAAAAGGTTCATATTAAGATTTAGGCATAGGGTTACCAAGAAAATAATACAATATTATCACAATATACCAAATTGAAAAGGAAATGACTTGATAATACAAGTAAAAATTATGCTCTAACCTGAGCTACAGAAACTAAACCATTTGTAGTCCAGTAGATCAGGCTTCCCTGCCAATCAAAGATTACAAAAACTAGAATTCAGCATCTTAATTGCTATTTGGGTGAAACAAAAGTTGGACAAAGTGTGATACTTCTTCTGCAACCAGTTTGGCTATAATACATCTTAATTGCTATTTGGGTGAAACAAAAGTTGGACACAAGTGTGATACTTCTTCTGCAACCAGTTTGGCTATAATAAGCATGTCGGTGTAGCAAAAATATCATTGACTGAACAATTTAGTGCAAATTAGTTCACATCATCTCACAATGTATGAATATCGTACTTTTAGTTTCAAATCTGATGGAAAGAAATCAGATTTACCACAGCCCACAGTTCTGCACAACCTGCTTTCCAACTCTGTCTAGTGTCTATTTTGCTTGTGGGAGCACAGGCAGGAATAAGTAGTGTCTGCCAGTCATTATTGTGATATCAGAAGGATTTTTTTTTTTTTTTGAAAAACAAGTGATATTAGAAGGATTGTACTGTAATGTGAATGGAACAATGTGCCAAATAGAACGTATTGCTGGAAACCATTGCAAATACTAAAGCATTTGCAGTGGTTATGAAATTCCACAATAATAATTAGGGCAATTTATTTTAATTAATTCTGCCCAGCAAACTTGAGAACAGAATCTGAAACGGTAATAAACCACAAAGCATTTGTTCATAACCACATAAAAACGAAATGCAAGTATCTGATCTGAGGAATCACATATGCAATAAAGTAAAGGAGGGAAAACACAAGTAACTGACCTGAGGAACAATGTATGCGATAAGAAACAAAGGGATAGTCAGGACATCGAGGTATATTCTATAATACTGCAAACAAGAAAGAAATATTGGCTTTGTCAAAAAACAAGAAAGAATATTTTCAGAACAAGACAGATTTTTACAAAAAAATAGTGAAAATAGAACACATCCAAAGTAACAGTCAATCTGAAATAAATTCACAGGTATCCGTATCTCAATGGACTGAGGAAAAAAATCTTAATGCATAATTGTAAACATCAAGGTTGAGAGCAGTCCATCAAACATAATTCATACCTCTTTTTTTTCTCGAAAATAACTCATAAATCTAAGAATAGTATTATGGGTATTCATATGTACCAACCATAGTGTTAGTTGTAAACTTGTAGTGCTAGTATTATTTACCATCTAAACCCTGCAAGTGTTTCATTGGCCTCCAGCCCTCCACTGGTTGCCACCAAACAAGTAAAAGGAGGAGTTCATCATCATTAGTCCTATAATTTACTCCATATGACACCCTACTGCTGTCAGGGCCTCAGGACCATGTCCAAAATGCTCCATTGCATCAATAGTAGGTACCCACATGATCCAAGTAAGCTAACAACATCATATGGGCCATAACTCCTAAGGCCAACTGCCCAAGTACACTATACACATCATATATACTTCGATTACAAGACTGATTGATGGCTGTCATCCATGTCCTTTACTCTTTATTACAAAATCTGAGTAATGGGTTACTTATGCTGATAACTTCTTAAGAATTTGCGACAGCTAGTCAACTAGCTACATGAACCCCTGTGACTGGTTTTCTGGATCATACCTTTGCCAGCAAGCCCATAATTCCTGGATGATCCTTGATCTGGGACCCCTGAAAAGAGATCTGAGACAACAGATGGAGTCAGTCTCAGAGACAGTTTAGAACAAACAAACTCCTAGTCCTAGTAATAGCTTTACAAAGTATCATTGTTGATCTCTACTTAGCAAAAAAATTGAAATGTTCTATAAGAACATGCCCAAACTTAATACATATCACCACAATGCCCCCCCCACCCCCCCAGGTTCTGAGTCTGGAAAGATATTTGAACATCAATACACTTCCATGTATATAAGACCAAAATCATTATCAGAAACCAAAGTCAACAGTTCACACCAACCTATAATCCGTGCAACACAAGTTAACCCTTATTGCGCTTGTTTAATGTAAGCTCATAATAGGCCCTCAATGTTGTCATCGCTTATAACCAACTTGCTTGCATGATTCTTAACCAAACGCTGTATATGAAATTCAAATTAATGAACACACAGTGAGAACCTACCAGAAGGTAATTAACCCAGCCATGAATTTTTAATTTGTTACACTTTCCGTGTGTTGGCCTGGTACTAGAGACTAGACTTACAAAGCAAAAGCAAAACGCATTGGAAAGGGAGAATAGTAGAAAAAAAACCATTCAAAACAGAAATTGGCAAGAGAATACCTGAACATTTAGATAATGCAGACCAGCAACTAAGATAGGAAAGATGGGGCCAAAAAGTGCCATGTGGAAACTCAGTCAAGTTATGGAACCACAGAATCCCACCCTGTTTAGTAGTACAGCAATAAACAATAAGACCTTAAATATATATTAAATGAAAATGAGTTAACCATGCAGTGTAATAAGATGAATATAATCCTTGAAAAAATATATGCCTCACAAACAGGATACACTGGCCATTAGGCAATGTATATCTGAGAAATAAATGGTAACTATATATAGTACTTCTATCAATATACTAGCATATAGCTTGATATGTTTTTGGCTTTTTGGCACATCAAGTCTAAGTGTATATATACCAGCTTTCAACTCGATACAACTTATTTGTTGAGTACCTAACAAGGCTTCCAACCTGTATGGTATCAAACCTCAGCCAGTCCATATTCACTACCCTGATGTTATAAACTTTGGCTGACTACCTTCAGCCGAAACCAGCCTGCAATCTCTTCAACTACCTCACCATGCCCCTGGATACATTCCCTTTCACCTAACAACAACAATTATCAACAGCTCCAAATCTCCAAAAAAAAACTAATGAAACCTCCAGATGTGCAACTTAACAGTATGCTAAGCAAGATATCTCCAGTAGTTCTTAAAACACCTGGGACCACATGGTATCAATAATGTAATTCAGTACTTCACACCTTGGCATCTTTTTCTTTCTTCTCATAGCTAGGTAAAGTACAAGTGCAACTCTATGCAACTGGCCAATAGTGGCATAGTAATTCTAGGATTGAATATGGAGTATAAATGTTTTGTTATAGTTTCAATAAGTTGCATCCTAACTGTAATTAACGAATTAATCTTTTTGTGTAAAACATCAACAGTTAATTTAAAGATACAATAAAGAATATAGAACATGAATACATATAAAATGGAAACAGTATCAACAACAACTATGACTGCTAACATTGTGGCCATAACTCCTCAAGACATCATATCATACTCTCTTCACAAAATATGGGACTGGTACAAGGAATAGAGGAAAAGGTACAGAGATACCTTGAACATACATTATCAAATCCAGGGTGGTTATTCAAGCACAAGCTCCTTATAGTCATCATCCAAAGAATAAAGCAAGGGAACTGCAACAAAGTACAGAGGGCAGAAGAGATTGAGAACATAATTAGGAACAACAAAATGTACATTGCAAAATTAACTGACACAATCATAAAATCTGTAACTAATATTAAACTATGTTAAGGGCAGAAGCCAAAAGATCTTATCACAATATTTATATCATTACCTGTACCGAAAAATAGGCAAAATTCCAAAGAAATGAGGGACAACCAAGCTCCTTCTTTTTCTTCTGGAATAGAGTGTACTCTTCACGGAAGTTATTTCCAGGCTGAGGGATAGAAGTGGATACTTCAAAAAGAAAAAGATATATGAGAGTCCAATCAGAACACATGGAAAATGCAGTCTATAAAAAGCCAATGCCACAGATGTACCTTTGAAATCAGGTTCCAGTAACATAAGCATTTTGGGTCAAACAATATACTAGGCAGTAGGCGTTATCGTACAATCATACTATTACAAAAGGAGGGGGTATTGATCATTTTGTTTGTTTGAATCAAGGCACAGGGGTATTGATCAATTGTCACTGCATGCTAAACGTATTAAATTACATAAATAAAACCATTGAGAATTGTAATATACTTCTGCTCAACTTCTGCAAGATGAATAATGATATTGATCATTTTTGTTTATGGGCACGCCGATGCGTTGTCGCGTCATCAGACAATATGAAGCTTGCAGAGCAGGCAGTACAACTTACATTTTTGGTATACTTCACCAATTTTAGCAGTCTTCTGAAGCTGCACTATGAGAGCAGGAAGTATCAACAGTCTCATGGCCACAGTAGAAAAGGAAATTGTCATCCACCTGTGTTGAACATCAACAATTAAACTACACTCATTGGCTTAGTGACAAGGGATATTCGTAACATATGCAAAAGTACAAGCAAAAACGATATTCGAAGCCAAAGCGTAGCCTCAAATTGTCACGAGAGAACGTGTTGAGAAAAATAACGGGAAATGGAAATCCTTTTTTTTTTCAGCAAGTAACAAGAGGCCAACCATGGCAGTCCGGTGAGGCTATGGAACCCGTCCATGAGGTCCGAAAAATTGTGCTAACAGCCAATTCCGACATTCCCTCGACGCCGTCGGCCGTGGCGCCGGCGGCACCTCCCACGGCATCCGCCGCAGCACCCGCTCCGCTGGCGACCCCTTCCCCGTCATCAAGGATTGTCGCGCCATCCAAGTACACGCTTTCCTTCTCGGTGTCCACGTCCTCTCCGGGAGCGTCTGCGGCAGCGGTGCCGGGGCTGGGACCAGGCCGGAGCCGGAGCGGGAGTACCACGAGAAGCTTCGCGAGTGGAGAGCAAAAGGGGGAGCTCACGAGGGGGCAACGGCAGCGCGGGGATCGGAAGTGGGTGGTGGTGGCTGCACCAGCTCTGGGAAGCGGCAGAGAGGTGAGCAACAGCGGCGGCGAGCGGCGACGTGAAGAGCCGGCGGCGGCTGATGAGGCGAACCGCAAGCGCCATGGCGTTCGTCACGTGGATGCAAGGGACCTAAACCCTTGACACGTGAAAGCTCCTAGCTGTTCGATCGGAATCAGACGGCTCATATCGACTAAAACGACTAGTTTGTTGGAATGACCCCTCATTTTCTCTCTAATTGCCGGTGACGCATACGCTTCTACCCAACCACCTTGCTCACTTCCCTAGGTGCCCCAGTGGCGGACCCAGCCAATTTTTGTTCTATATAGTCGGATAATTTACCATACAATGATACAACAGATGATCAAAAGGGAAAAAACATAAACAACCTGTTATATAAAATTAATGAGTAATTGACAATGGGCGAATATGGGAAAAACATAAAAATTTAAAATCAAACAACATTGTACCTAAAAATTGTCCCTCCATATTGTACCCTCCCTCCTACTAACCGAATCACGTGCGTGAAGAAGGAAAAGGGGCGGAGGGTAAGACCTTGACCAAGCCATCAAATTTAAATATGTACGAAAATCTCACAACAACAATCTACCTATCAAAAGGGGCTCATGCGAAGGTGAGATGGATTTAAACCTCCAGCGAATGTCCTAAAACTCAATTACAGATGTGTCTTTCCTCCTAACATCCATGAGCATTAGCCGGGGATTTTTAAAAAAAAAAAATGACCATGAGGGCAAATTTGGTGCTCACAGAAGGGAGAGTTGATAATATTAAAAACGCTTTCCAGGTCCCGAAATGATTGCATGCCTCCAGGGCGCAAGCAAAGAAGATATGCATCGGTGTTGGGAGACCTTTGAAACCGATGCCAAGAATGTTCGGGATAGCTCTCGCAATTGCCGCTATGATGTTCGAATCGAGGGTGGTTTGATTGAGGAATTAAAGACTTTTGTAGATTTGAATTTCGGAATTTTCTTGTTATTTTGCGTGGGTAGAGATGGGAATAGAGCTGCCCACCGCTTGTTTGAAGTTTAGGTTATGGTTGTAAATTGAAGGCAATGCCCTCATTACGATTAAGTTTTGAGAATATCTCTCAGAATTCTCTCGACGATTTGTCGAAGTAATAAAGTCGCCTACAGCTACGATCAAAGAAAATATAAGAATTGATTTCGCTAGTCATATATCAACCTCTATCTATTTAATTGTCCAAAAATTTGGGGCCACCGACCTTTTTTTTTTTTTTGAGGGAACTTCCACTTTATTTATTCATGGAAGATTACTTGATTACAAACACCAAAAAAGGTGGCGCCAAAACCGCACATGCCCGCCGTCTCTAAAAGCAAAGAACTTCTAGCTACACAATGTGCATCTACATTCGATCTCCTATTCTCGTGTACAAAATTTGCCACTAGAAATTCTTTTGCTCTCTCTCTTATTTCGCTGACAATCCGCCTCCATAGAGTCCCATACCGGACCTTTCAAATTTCTTATCATGTTCTACTTGCCGCCGCAACCGTGATGGTATTTGAATTGATATCCGCCGCGAGATCTAATCCTTCCCCGCAGCAAGAGCTTCAGCCGCCGTAGGTCCTGAATCCCTTCCATCACCAAGACCCGAGGCACCCAAAAATTTCCGCCCGGCCTTCTTGCCACCGCTGAAGGCCGATCTTCTAGTGTTCTTGAGAGAGCCGCGTCCGGTATTAACCTTCACACCCGCTTGGGGTGGAACCCGATTTCTTGCAACGCTCATTTGCCCAGCGCGGCGCTCGCATTTGAGCTCTTGTAACTCTTCGCAATACTTGTTGACGAAGATATGAGTTGACGGAGCTTTCATACATACTCTCATGGATCGCCACCTCGCGATACCAAATTGCCCTGAGTGTCACCGCAACTTTTGACCGCATCTTCATGCGGCAAGGTTTCAAACAGATTAATTATCCACCCCCTCGCATGGAGGCTTCCTCGCGGCGCGCATAAGTGCTCTACTATCTCATCCTTTTCTAGTGCCCACACACTTAGCCATATAACACTCAATCAGCGAGTGCTTCCATGAGTCGTCATCCCCACAGATCGAGCATTTAGCATTCGCCGCCATGTTTCTATGGTGAAGAATGTCGGCCGATGGTATAGAGCTTTTTATAAGCCGCCAAAGAAAGATACTGATTTTTGAAGGCACCTTGACTTGCCATAATGATTTCCAGAAGGGATTTCTTCTTTCTTTCTATCTGATCTTGAAGCGTTATTAGCCAAAGATCTTTGGTAACCTCAGCATAGATATGCCACTTCTCACTGTGAATACCCCATTCTTCTCATAATGCCATGCCCAAAAATCAGCTTGAACTCTATGGCTCAACGGAATATTAAGAATGATCTCCATAAATCCGGCTTGCGAAGAATTGCTGAACTTTGAATCACGATCCCACGCCATCGTGGTATGATCAATTAGTTCACTCACCATAACTGGCGGGTTAGGAGACATACCCGGAATGGGTCGACGTTTGAAACTATCGATGGGAAGCCAGTCATCATCGACCAAACACGTTTTTCTCCGCAAACCGATTCTTCTGACAAGCCCCATACTGAGAGTCTCTTTCCTTCCAAGATGGAACGCCAAATCTTGGAACTTAATGCCCCAAGCTGGCGTTTAGAAAATCGCTATCTTATAAGTATACTGCTTTGAGCACCCTAGCGCTCAACGAGCTCGGTTCTGCTCAACACCCTCCATGCTTGTTTTGCAAGTAACGCGATCAACAATGAAGAGCTCAAAATCTCCTGAGCTGCCATGTGAGGGATTGAGCGAACAAGAATTCGCTGATGGAATGTGTGTGCGCCGCTGGTCCCTCCAACTTGCCTTGCGCCAAGCCCTAGTGTCATTGGGCCAGAAAATGGGCCACAACCATTGAGGACTGGGGTGGGGATGGGCCTTATTCGCTACACAACCGAGCAGGACGCATCGTCTTCAACCTAACGCACCTGAAGTCTGACGAACTCGCGGCTGCGCTCGTTCGCTCGCCCGACGGACGCCGTCGCCGGCCAGACTGCGGGGTACTAGTGGAACTCACCGGAGAGGACCTAGGGAAGTTGCCCAAGCTCTCCCTATAGATCGGTCCGCCTCTGCTAGCCCCCTTCGTCCACGGCTGTGCGGGGCCTGATCCAGCGGTCTAGGCGGCGGCGGTGAGATGGGCATGGGCACCGAGAAGGCCGCGTTTGACAAGGAGTTAGCGAAGGAGATGACCATCCGCCGCAGGATAGCCAGCATGTGCGCTCCACACCCTGAAGCAATCTCTCTGTTCTCTGTAAGATGTAAGAAAGGGGGGGATTCTTTTCTATCAAGCTGCTAACTACCATTGTTTGTATGGATTTGGTTCAGATTCAACAAGACACAGGAACACTTCCCTACTCTGAAGGACTACAACGATTATCTGGAAGAAGTTGAGGATATGAGTGAGTTGTTTTGCCTGTTTGTTAATTTATTTATTATTCTTGAATTATACCAATTGGGAAAAACTTAGCAGGTTTGATTTTTTTTTTGTTTTCAAGCTTTCAACCTGATCGAAGGGACACGTGTCAATGACATTGAAGCAATCAAAGACATTGAAGCAAAAATTACAAGATACCAACAGGAAAATGCGGAGCAGATATACTTGTCCAGGGCTAAAAGGGTGTGTTTTGTCATGATCCCTGATGTAGTCTTATGGAGTACCGCCTGCTGAAATGTTTTACTCTAACCTTTGACATATTTGTATATCTGATTGAGAGAGATTTATGTTTAATGTGTTCCTTTATAGGCAGAAGATCTTGCGGCAGCACTTCAAGAAAGCAGGATGAACCCTGTAAAGGCTGAGGCCAATGATACGGTCAGTAGATACTTCCAAGATATATGTTTTCTTCATAAAAAAATTCTGAAGGGTAAAATATGGGTTTTCTTCAATTTAGAGTTCTGATAGTCTGATAGCTGGTTGTGTAAGTACATGAGCAATCCCATCATGTTGGTGTCACTGGTAAAGCTGCTAGCGTGAGAAATATTTGGCACTACAATTCAGTAGGTCAGCCAGGCAAACTTCTAGTAAACACATGAGAATACGGTAGTGATGAAATGCTGAACCATGAAGTGACAGCTTTCAGATTTATCACTTTGACTTCTTAGCAACATGCTATTGGTAATTGTGATCATAATCACAGTATTGGCTGCATGTTTTGTACTAGAAAAAAGATGACCTATGCAGGAGTGATGATTTGGTGATCAAAGGGGCAATCTTTTGGCAACTTAAACGCTTTTGCCAGCATGTTTCACCTACGTATTTGCATAGATGTCTTACATCTTTAGATATTGCCCTACCCGACCAACATGACCACAAAAGAAATTTAGTAAAGGCATGCTATTGTCAACACTTTATACCCCTATATGATCATTTTCTGTATTTTTGTCTGGTTTGACTCAAACATATCTCACATAAAGAACTATTGCAAAGTTATTTTTCCTTTAATTATGTTTCTCTATACTGAACTGCTTTACTTTGACACTATTTTTCCTTTTACTTGAGAGGTTCATGCATTGATGTCGTGTTCTTGGTATAAATGCAACACTTGGTGCTCTTGTAATCTGTAACAGGCTGCTGGGAGTTCTCAGGGTATTAGTGGCGGGCAGGAGTTCAAGGCCAGTATGCACCGGCCGCTGTTCTTGGGGGAGTAGCTCAGCCTCGCCCCACAGGTATGCCTCCCCAACCAATGGGCAGTCGGTCAGATCCTCTTCAAGATGACGAGGGAGACCAGGAGACTACGGGCACGAGCTGGCGGATGGACTGCTGAACTGAGTAAGAGAAGAGCACTGGAGGAGGCGTTTAGCGCAATATTCATCTAGGCCTAGATCAAAAGGCAACACATGGCCTGCACGAAAGGCAGTGTATTTAAAATGGCCGTCAAACAATCTATACCATGGTTATCTTTGGGACATGTCTCTTCAAAAATGGGACATTGAACTCTCAGATCGTAGTACCTTGGATGATATATACCGCAAAAATCTTTGGGACATGGAATTCTCAGATTGTAGTGAAGTACTGCCTATTAGCATCAAGTGAGCCTGTGGTTGCAAAAGCATCCTTTTTGTGCAAGCTAGCAAATGCACATTGTTGTGTACCTTTTCATCTCAGGTGTCATCGTGCAAGCTAGAAAATTTACAAAATCATCTCCTTGTACAAAAGATTTGCAAGTTGTGACTGTTCTTTTGTATAAGGAAATGTTCTTTTTGTACAAGGACATGATACGCTGTACGAGCCTCACCTCTCAGACTGTGTAAGAAATTGCCCCTATGATATTTATTTTTGGCAGAATTTTTGTTCAATTCAAATATTCAATCTACTGTGAGTCGTCACCTCTTCAAACTGTGTCGATTCAGACAACTAAATGTATATCCTTCCCTATTAAAGCTATAGCATGCAAGTAGAGCTTTGCTGTTATTTCAGTACAACACGACAACAATGTCATTGTTTATGTATTACAGATTTGCCCTTCTATCAAATCAATCAAATACAGTTTTCATCGTAATAATAATCAATCAAACTAAATTTAACAAGAGAACTATCTACTCTTGGTAACTGGGCTTACTTTGCAGACTTCCACATCAAATCCAAAATCCATGAGAACAAGAATCCATGCGCGCTGTTGCTCTGATAGCTGGTCCCTTGGTCCTTTCACCTCCACAAGTTTAGCCTCACCTCCACCTCTTTCATCAAGGAAACGCCATAGCAGCAGATCAGGCATTCCACTCGACCAGCTCCTGTAATCAACCGCTAGATGTCGGAGGAGCGATGCCAAGCGATGGCCACCAATGCACGCAACAACAGCCCGTAGGTCAGTTAACGAATGACGGACCCAGTTAACACCTCGGCAGGATGTCCCCCTGATGTAGCTCCCAGGAGCTTATGAGCATTTCTTCAGCCATTCCGTCTTGTATCTTCTTCAACTGAGACTCTGCAATGTCCTTTCTAGATTTGTAAAAAATCATCTGTTTCCAGATCAAGGGGCTGTCTGCAAGAGAACAAAGAAGTCATACTGTAGGGTACCAAGTGTTGTGAAGTACAGTAGAGAACCAAGAAAAAGATCTTGACAATTTCAACAAACAATCTATATATCATACAAAAATCAAAAGGGATCTAGTAAGGAATTATGCTACAAGGGGGGGTTTGTGATGACTTTGCAGGGAATATGGTCATGTGCCTCAACAAAATAAAAACATGGTTCATAGGTCACATACCTGAAATTTAGACTGGAAAACATCTTGTACATCTGAAAACATTACATCCCACATTAGAAGGCCAAAGATAGTCATCCAAATGCCACCTTCCGAATGGGTACCTTGCCAACCACCACCTTCATCAGCATAATATTGTAAAGCCAATTGTTCTACCCCCACAAAGTTCCCCATCGTAGCCATAAAATACATTCTTTGCTCCTGTCTCACAATTCAATGGCCTTCCTTCAATGCTTACCTGTTAATGATAGAAGAATAACAAGCATAGATTATTTAGCATGAAAATGCAACAGACCAAAAAAGTAAACTTTTGCCATCAATGAGAACAGCGAGGGTGATATATACCTCTCTTATATTTCTCTTAACATAATCAGCATAACTGGGAACTTTCCAGCGCCGGGAGGTTTGCTTAAACGCAGAACTCTCCTTTGCAGCGCAAACTTTGAACCAGCACGGGCCCATGGATCAATTGTTCCTCCTTCAGCTGTGGATAGACTCTCATTTGGACGACCCATATGGTCCAAATCAATGGATAGCCTCAATGCCCAATATCCTCGTCGTCTATCACAAGCAACTTTACTAAGCAGTACCTTCAGAATCCTTATTGCATCTTCATACCTATATAATTTTGATTGGCATGAAATTTGGATCCCTACAAACTAACAAGATTTGTAAGATGGATTCTGAGGAGAATTTAATGAGCCCTTTAACATAAGGGCCTGTAAAAGTGATATGTGCAACAAATTGCCATTGTGTCACATGCTCAAGTATCTATCACCTATCACACTTAAAACGTCCCAGTATGCATCCTGAGCAAGAAGGCATGTGAAGACATCCCAAAACGAGAAAAAGAATTCTAGTGTGGCTAAGGTATCCACTTGAACAAAAAATCTATGAATGACAAATGACAAAAACCATGCATGAGGCATCTAATGAGAGTGTTTGAGCTGATCCGTAATTATATCAGCTATTGCAACTTACCTGCGTTCTCTTTCATAAACAGATACACCTAATGTGAGTATTTTCGAATAGACCCAGGAAGCTGAAAAGTGAGAAAAGAATGATGGGGAGATGTTCAGGTGAAGTTGCATTTTCTTGTCTTGACATAGTGCATAACCGATTCTCAGATAAATCGATGCATCTAGTGACCAAGTCCATGTTATTATTATCAAGGGATTCATCCATCACCTGACCAACTCGAATAGCCTGTTTATAATGTAAGATATTAAACATGATCAATGAGTGGCTCATTGTTCTTTTGAAAAGAGGGTCAAAATCTTACGTTTTCATACTCAAGTAGATCACTTCTTTCTTGAAAAATGCGATGAGAGATGCTGCAAACATAGTCTGGAAACTTCACTACACCAAATTCCACTAATAGAAATGAAGAAAGATCTTGATCACCATTTAGAAAAAAGAGCCTCTGCATGATTGTACTTGGGTTATTGTAGAATGGCAAATATAGCTGTTGGATGAAATAATCCTGCTGCCAAAAAACAGTCCAAGCAATATTTAAGCTTTATATATTTAAAAGCAGTATGAATTCACCTGGATACGCCACAGAAGTTCATCTGCCATCTTAGAAATTCTTATACAGGTTCCAGTCCATTTTAGGATTCGCTTTGGTAGTGATGCACTGTATGTTCCAGAGATGAATTTTCAACTGAGGCCATAATTCCCAAGAATGCAACAGGCAATGCTCCAAAAAAAAAAAAAAAGAATGCAACAGGCAAAGAGCCTTTACCAGGTACCATTATAGTATGAAGACAGAAGGGTGCTAATGAGCTCATGTCGACGCGTGCAGTTTTTGTTATCCTAAAAGGAAAAGGAGAAATATTCAGTGAGAAAACAAGGTAGAGAATGAAAATCAACCCTCCTCTGACGAATAAGAAAGAACCAAGATAGCCCAAATTTATTTCTGTACATGTCTACATGGCATTCCATGATCCATCAAATATTGTACTCACTGTGACATAGATATTGAAGGGAAAAACTATAATTCTGTTTCCACACTATTTTCATCAAGTGCTAGTTGCCAAAAAAACTATGGACAGATAGACAATGTTCTATTGCCTCAGCCTACTCCTCAGCATTAAAATCATTTCACAAATTATGCTACTATTTAGTATTTACGTTGTGCATTATTGTTTGGTGTTACACAGGCATCCCCATGTGTTCTCTGATATTCATGATGCAACATAGATCAACAGTATCATCATTAAATTAAGGGAGAAGTTTTTTGTTTAGCCATTCAACTATTGTGTTAGTTGGTTTTTGGCCATGGACTAGATATTATATGGCCAAATTTGTCCAGTACTGATAATCACGGTGGTCAAAGATTTCTGGTTTTAGAGTTGCATGGACAAAAACAAAGCAAAAGTTGGATGGCCAAAAATGGATTTCCTTAAATTGAGACTGATAGCTTATCATAGTATTAAATAGAGTTGCATGCGCCAACCAATTCAAACCAAAAGCTTAAGCCGATGGGGAGAGGTGGGCAATTCACTTATATTCCAACACTCCACCTCACGGAGGCCCCTCAGGCCTCAAACGTGGAATAGGAGCGAGCAACAATTATTTATTTAATTGCGCTCACCAGGATTCAAACTCAAGACCTCTGACTTTGACACCATATTGAGTTGCATGCACCAACCAGTTCAACTCAAAAGCTTGAGCTGATGGGGAGAGGTGGGCAATACACTTATATTCCAACATTAAACAGTAGTGCAAGTCCCACTACAAAATTCTAAAGTAGTGTAGAGCTTCCAAAGTAGAAACTTCTGAGCAAATAGTAATTCTTAATGTCAAAGGATTAATGCTTGGACAATGGCTGAATCTTAGACAAATAATATCGATTGATCAAAGTAATAAGCTTATCAATGCCACTTCAGAAATCCTAGATATATAACTTTTTTTTTCTCAAAAGGCATATAACATACTACTTTTTGCCTTGTTTTAAGGAAATCCATTTTTTTTAAAAAAAAAAAAAAAATCCTTACAGTGGGGGGTCTCCCCTGCTGTATTTGAAGTTCATAAAAAGCATACTAATTTTTTTTTCTCAAAAGGCAGATGACATACATGTAAGAGATGAGATAAGGTATTGAAGGCAAAATGAAAACCTTAGGAAGCTCCTTGAGAATTTCCTTCATTTCAGGAACACTTAACACATCAAGAATCTCCTTCATATCGTATTCAGAAGGATCATCGGTGCAAGAAAACATGTCGATATAACCTGCCACTGTATAAGAAAAGTTTTAATCCAACCAGCAAAGCATGGAAGAACAGCAATTAGCAAATTTAGATGCCAGGCTATTACACTCCAACTCCATGACTGCATCCTCCAGATCTGATATCTCTTGATATGAGATGGTGCTCTTCCGAACCATGGCCCTGTAAGACACTAAGTTAGACAAGTGTGAAGTTATTTGTTCAGTAAGCCTGGTTTCAAAAATATTTCTTCAATAAGAGGCTCTATTTTAGTAAGTTTAATCAAGTTATTGAAACCACACATGCCCTAAACTTGATAATATATCCCTGCTGTCAAAAGCTTGTAAAAAGCCAAGACATCCTGCAATGCCCAGCATATAAATTGTGGCATCTTGGATATGAAAGCTTTGAATCTTATGGATCAATGGTGGCAACTTTATCACTTGAATCAGGACAGAAGGGGAGTGTTCTTAAATAAAATGTCCAGAAGCAAATCTGGGCAATTTAAGTGGAGGCAGGTCATTGGTAAATACGCAGGAGGGCTGAGGAAGGTCCATAAGTCAAATTAGTGCTGTGGACTGTATGTTGTACATCCCCTATACTTGGCATTCTTATTAAGCATCTACTTCTAAAGGTATGCACATATGCAGGAGTAGAAACAAACCCCAGTGAACAGTTTACCTATCATGGTTGGCAGGAAAGCTAACCTTTTCGAAAGTGTAGATCCTAACAAAAAAGCCTTTTTGCCCATCATCTGATAACGACTTAAAAAGAAGCTGTTGAATGAAATAGTACATAGTAATCAACTAAGACATGTTTAATGGAAAATTAAAGATGAAAGTTGGAAAGGAAAAAAATAGATAACCTAAAAATGATTTTTCTATATCGCTAAAAACATGTGCGTGGTTAGCCATAACATCAGCTATCATCAAATTAAAATTTGTCTGATATCTTGCACTGCGAGATAAGCTGGAAATCTTCACTTTTAACAGTGCTAACGAATTTTTCCCATAAGGAGTGGCAATAATTTGGATCATCATTTCTCTGATTGTCAGCTTTAGATTTCTGGATAGTAATCTGGATGGGAACATTGCCAAACTTCTGTGCATGCAAACCAACCACAGACCCCTAATACGAAAAAATAAAGTGTGCATCAGAAGCTGAATGCTTATTTACAGAATACTGTAACAATACTGCAGAAAGAAATGGATAATTAAAGGCCTACGAGAACTTGGAGCAGAAATCTTACAGCCTTCCTATACCAAGATGAGTGATTAATGTCACAGCAAAGTTCATACGGAAAGATTTAGTTTTTTAAGGCATATGAAAAGATTTAGATGGTCTGTTAACTGGAACAGGGCAGTGTGCCCTCTGGATTGAAACAACAATAATTCATTGGTATCCTGGGGTTGGGCGTCCCCTTTAGCCAAAAAACATAGTAACTCATGTTCCATGTTTTAACAATCATTACAAAATCATAAATAACAATCATTACAAAATCATAAATTTAGTACACACGAAGCCAAATATCTAAACCTGCAAAAAGAAAATTCAGTCTCAAATTCATCTTTGATGTTGAGATCCAAAAAAAGTGAAAAAACCAAAGTGTTACTGTCAGCACATGATGAACGTGCCAGATTGATTGCCTGTCCATTTTGTTTCTTCACATCTAGGAAGAACTTGAAACTGAATTTGTCCAGCAACTTAACCTTATGTGTACTATTTACATGATTTTTGATACATATCTGAAACATTGCAACAAGATATTCACTAGTTGGGCATGCCCGCATGATAGAAACTCACTAAACTGCTCTACAAAGGACTTGTTGTCAACGTACCACTTGACCAAATAAGCATACAGAAATTATATTCATCAATCAATTCACCATCACCTCCCATAATTGTTAATATAATCAAGCTTCCCTATATCTCTTTATCTTTTTACAATTGTTGGGTCAGAGGAGATCTAACCAAAATTAGCAAGCATAAATATATATAAACTACAAAGTAATATTACCATAGTTTACAGGTTTTTTGTCTTGAATGCAGCATTTGCACTTCACAAAGGATCTAAAAGATGATTAACTTTGGTAGCAACCATGAGCATCTATTCAGATCACCTGGGGTAATATTTTGCAGGGAAACAACTAGGCAAACCAAGACTGGTTTATTGATTGCTAATAAATGTTTACTTTTGAATTAAAAGGATTTTTTTCTCAAACAAACTAAAAGAAATTTTAAAACAATATAGCAATAGATGTATCCTACCATAGTACAGTGCATTCTGCATAAAAAGTTACATGTGCATAGAGCAAGCTATCCTACACCATTCTAACAAAATAAGAAGAGAATTTCACCTCGCATTCAACATAATGCTTGTCCACTAGAGGAGCCAAAACTTTAGCAAGATCTCGAGGCAAGTATCCAAGTGTCGCCACATTCAGACCCCTGCATAAAAGTACCTACCACTGGTACTAAGAAAAACACATAGATGGAGGGTATTTATATTTTTTTTTATTTGGAAAAAGATGGAAACCTTTATAGCATCAGGATCCTTAGCATTCTGAGGATCTCTCAGAAAGGTAATGACTGCATCTTGTCTTAATTCAATGTTCTCATGGAACCTCCGCCAACTATGAAAGTGTCAACTGCTACGACAGTGCTAGAATCCATGACTGTGCATTCATCAATACTGCAAGAGGTTGCCACTGTTGGAAGTTTCACTGCGCCATCATTTACAGCATCCTTTACATTTGGTAAGACAGTATTTGAAGGTGCATAGGAAGTAATTGTCTCAGAAGTGCCAAGTGAGGCATTCAGAGAGGTAGGCGACAAAATAGTAGCACCAGCCTTTGAACTCCCAATGTCACTATCGAATGCCAAGAATGCTTGATCACTTTCGACATGTCTTCATCAATATGTTTCATATTTTCTGTCTCGATCTCATTGTTCAAATTGTTTTCTGCAGGCTCAGTGGAAACCTTTTTACTGAATCTGAAATTAAAAAAGGTGCTCTGTGTTAACTTCCTTTTTGGTTCCTCTTGTAAGGCACATATCCGCATGCACAGTAAATACCAACACAAAAATCAATATTCAATAGTATCCAAATAGTATCCATCCATGGATTTTGACAAATGACTTAGAAATTAAATTTTGGTGGGGGGACCACCTTTAGTTCATTTTTGAACATACCCATGGACATCCAACTTCCACCTACTAGCCACATACATACCCACCACAACCACAACCACTTGACAAGCATAGATTTTGAGGCCCCGAACAAAATACAGGATAGGGTAAAAATCAATAAAATCAAAAGGATCTTTTTTTTTTTTTAGCTAGTCACGTAGCAAATTATTTTTCAGTCTGAGAAGGGGAGTAGCACTGAAGTAACAAAATTAGCTTATGTAACAAATCAAATCTTTAGTACTATTTTCGAGGCCCTTCAAACCGCCAGCGTCTTAGCTTTGCACCTATTTAACGGGCCGCCCTGCAAACATGTGTACTAGGGTATATGCACTCTTTTGCTTGTTTACAGTCACATACGCAACAACCAGTCAGAGGGGCGGATGCAAAGCATTTTCGGACAAAACCGGCCAGCACAGCTGCATTCACTCTTACAGTCGCAGGTAAATCAGAATTCAACATCGCAGGTATTCAGAACAAGGCTCATGGACGGACCGAGGTGAGTGTTGACGCAGTAGTCCGACCCTCGGATCGAGTCGCCGCAGACGGGGCAGACCACCCACTCCGCGCCGCCCACGCCGACGACGCCGCCTCCTCCAGACGTCGAACCAGCCTCAACCCGCCCCCAGACGCTTCTCCCAAGACGCCCCCGTCGTTGGCCTGGACGAAAACGAAGAGGATGTTAATCGGCGGCGCGTTCCGCGGGGTCAAGGGCGGCGGGGTTTGACTTCAATCAACCTGCAGGGCGAGGGAGGCGGAGGGGAAGGGGAGGATGGGGACAGCAGCACGGCGGCCAGCGAGGCCGGGAGAGGGAGCGGCGGCGCCGGCCGATGAGGCGAAACCAGGCTCTCCCCGCCCGGTTAGCATGGCCGCCGCCCGGGGAGCCATGGAGGTGGCGGCGCGCGGTGGGGCGGGAGCTGGAAGGAATGGGCGCGCGCGCGCGTGCTGTGTAGTGTAGCGTGGGCGTCTGGGGCCTGGGCGCGTGACGGTGAGGAGGCTGTGGCCGGGCTGGGCTAGTCGCGCCGCGGGCTCGCGGCCTGCAGTGTGAATAGGAGCGGGGTGGGCTTTTTGGCGTTTTCTCGCCGCAGGTTGCGCAGTGGTTTTACTACAGGTTGGAGTACTGGATGGTATGGTGTGGGGTGCGCCGTGCAGCTTAACAAAGCCAGCTCAGTGCCCTGATAAGAAAGAAAGCAACTGTTGCTCACACTGTTTTTGACTTCTTGAAAGACTCGTCATGATCATTTTGACAAATTTTCACCAAATATTACTGCATCAGCTTTTGCTTATATATCAATTTTTAAATAGGTGAGAAAGTGAGATGAGTTTTGGTCCACTTTAGATAGTGATGCAAATAAAGGTGAAAGGGACACTAAAACATGGCAAAGTATAAGGGCTATTGCTACTTATTAGCTTTAGAACGAATCTTTTATTAAACTTGCTGAAACCGTCACCAATGGAATAACAACAACGAATGATGATTACTAAGAAATGATGAAAAGAATTTGGTGAAGTATACCGCCTATGCGGTTAGTTGAAAAGAAGACGCTTTGATAAAAAAAGTCACCTCCAAAGCGATTTTTTGGTGGGGGCGAAAATTGTTTCATTAAAAAGCTCCCCTATCCTAGGAGCATCATACCTAAAACAAATCTCAAATGATATGATTTTGATAACCTTTTTTTCAATTAATATTGGAAAGGGGATCAAATTGATTTTTTCCAAAATTCAGTATTTTTTCACCACGAAATAATCAATAAATAATAGCTTTGATGGTAATATTTACACAATATAAAACACATCATCAATAAATATAATAATAACAACTTAGAAACGTAAAAATTATTGAGTAGATTTGTTTAAAAAAATACCGTGTCATATATCAATCCATAAATATTTTATAATAATAAGAGGTTTGTGTTTTGAGACCGTTACAAAATAAAAACCATTCCTGATGTAGTATCATCTCAATCTCTAACAGTAAAAAAGTCACTTCTAATCTTGATTCCAGTTGGTGGGCTTAAAAGGATTTTTATGTTTTGTTCCTAGAGCATCTTCCTAAAACTAATCTCAAAATGTATGGTTTGGCAACCTTTTTTCAATAGATACCTCATCCAAAACATAACCAGCAATTCCATGTTTTTTCTCAGAAATAATCAATAAAAATAGCTTTGATTCATAAGTTTTACAAAATATATAACTAAACCATGTACACTTTATAAACAATACAAACATGTATACATCTTAACCATGTCGTTGAATCTAAAAAAGCAATTACTTATTAAAGTAAATATACACTTTTATATAAAAGGTATATTTATGATAATCTCATATAACAAAAATATTCTATGCTATATATAGAAACACACCCCGCAAAATAGTTTAAGTTTTGTTCAACACCTTTGACGATTGATCATCGGAACCGTATTGTCGCCACCACCTTACACTTCTCATGATCCAAAAACAGAGAGGCAATGCCTTTTTTCTTAGAGCACAACCAATGTACATGTTGAGTTTATAAAGTGACTAAAACATATATCATGCATCATGCATGACTAGTACGTGTTCAGTCAAACCAATAAAACAAAAACAATATACATCCGTAGTGACGATCTTTTGATGACACTTTAGCAAATGTAAAAATTGTTTTTATAGAAAATAGTAAATTTTAAGATAATTTGACTGAACAATATTCTAAAAATTGAAAAAGTAATATCTCACTAAAGATCCCATTCATTTTATGGGTCTATTTGGTTTAACTTCCACCCGGCTTGGGCAACATGAGGGATACGAAGCTGCACCAAACCGGTGGATAGACTTCTAAATGGTGAAAGCAGGAGCAAGATCCGCTTTTGTACCATCCATGCTTAAGACGTGTTTTTCCACGCTCCGTTGGACACACACCAAATATGTCCTATAAGTGTTTTATGTCTATCTATTATGATTAATGTCATTGACTATACTATACAAAAAAACAAAGTCATTTAATGTGTTTTTCCTAGTACCCGATAAAATTGTGTATCTTTTGTATTAAAGTAAAAACAAAATTACATTTTGTAGTGATACCATACACATTTTCAATTCAAAATGCCATTGTTTTATCATCAACGTTAGTGACCTCTCTCTCTCTCTATATATATATATATATTACATAAACGCCGCCTATGATCGGACCTGACACTATTTAGTATGTCTAAGCCATACACGGGGTTTTCTTGGGCCCAATACACTTGGTTTTTTGGGTTGTTGATCCAAGACATCCCACATCTTAATATTACATCTATACATTCCAAACTCACATCTTCTTCCTCCTTGTTATTTTTCCTCGCTACTCCAGTTTTGTCGCCACTCATTCACGGTATTGGTGGCCCGGCCAAGCCTTCCTCCTCTGTCTCGACTGCTCACCGCCACGCCCACTGCTGCCCGCGCTAACTCGCCATGTCAGGCTATCACTGTGATATGATGCCTCTACCTTGCTCTGCCAACCACCTTCTCCACTGTCCACCTCAGTACCACTACCACCTTGACTACGTTGTTGCCACGTTTTTGTCATCGTCTCATCGGTTCATCCGTCCGCAATGCCACTCTTAGAAGTCTGCCAGGGATGTATATAAACCTTAACCTCGCTAGAGACGAAGAAGATGGCGTATGAAGGTGCTAAGCCAGGTATGTGATCCAGAAAAAGTAGAGTAAAACACGCTAGTATAGTGTAGTATATATAGGTATAACATTTGTCCAAATAAACTACTTTGAGATTTTTGTTGTAAAGTTACATTCAAAAAGATTTTTGTTGCAAAGTTCCACTTAAATATAAAATCATCTGGACCCACGAGCACAACCGACACGATAACTACACTGCCACCACAGGGCATAGGCCCACACCGGTGTGCCCTTTGCAAATATCCCGTCCGCGTCTCCGTCGTCACGTCTTCTAGAAAACGCCGTTACCCTCTAGCTAATTATCCCCTCCCCGCCCGTCGCTATCCACCCCATCGCGTTGCCGGATCGAGCTTGGCTCTCTCGAACCTTGCTTCGCCGCACGGCACCAAAAGCACGGCCGCGTTCTCATCCCTCCACACGTTTCGCCTCCCGATCCACAGCCGCCGTAGGCCGCCGCCGACACCACAGCTCCTCCCCCTCGCAGCCTCCTGCACTCGGAGGCCCGGAGGCTCATCAACCCGCGCTCCTTCATCCTCGGCACCTCACCCCGGCGGCGCGGGCGCGCGCAGTGCACATCGCGAGCCGCGCGTCACAAGCCGCTCTTGTTTTCCTCCGTGGTAAGGGCTGGTGGCTTTGCCTTCCGATCGCCTCTCTTATGTTAGGTGTCGCCTGTGTGATCTGAATGTTTGGTTGGTGCGGTGCGGACAGGGTTGCGGTTCGACGCGTCAGCGCGATGGCGGCAAGCGCGCGGGACAGCGCGGATGCGGCGGAGCGAGTCGTGGATGACCACGACGGATGGGCGTCGGACGGCGAGATGGACGTGGAGATGGATGTGGAAGGCGAGTTCCAAGACCACGATGCCGACCGGAGGGACGGCGGCGCGGATGGTGATGATGAGTATCACTTGCTGGTGCGTATGACCTTTTCTTCTGGTGCTCCTGCTGTGGGTTTGTTTATGTCGAACTCGCAAATCTGAGTAGGTCGACGCGTGATGGCTCCGTTCGTACTCTTGATTGCTTGCCTAAGGTTCCTGCCGGCCTTTTATTCACCTGCGGAAGTCGAGCTTGAGATCGTTCTGGGCATGGCACGGTACATGTCTGTGCTAGGTCATTAAAATTGCTCATGTACATAGATGGATCTTCATGTGTACTAGGTTTCTGTTCTATCCGGAGTATAAGCTTATATTGCTATAATTTAAGCTAAGTTTTATGTTGTAGGTGTGGTGTTATTAATGGAGTGAACCAGGTGGTAAAACATATGAAAAACCAGTTGAAAAACAAGAAGGCAATTGTTTTGTTAGGGCAGGGTAGAAATGTTAATTTGCAGAAATTAAGCAAACTTGGAGAATAAAAAAAATAGTACTAGTATGTTTAATTCAAAGCACATGCCAAATTGCGAGGAAACATTAGCAGAGTGATAGAGAAAAACGTGAACATATTTCTGTAATTTTCTAGCGTAGTTGCCGTGTTGATTTTTCCTCATTTAGTCCTTGGCTGCTCAATTATTTATGGGACAGGGAGACTTGATGTCAACGGGGCTTGTGGAGCAGATTTGGTTTGGCCAATCATGTAGGTCTAGCTATGTCTTTTCTTGTGCTTATCTTCAGCGAATAATGACTTGTTTTACCAGGTCGCTTTAGCACTAGGCATTTGTTGCATAATTTTCTGTGCCCAACATGGCACGGTGTTGCAGATGCATTGTTTCATCCTTGTTTGATTGGGCTTGGAACAACGAGCTTGAAACGCTGATTTCAATTAGAATATTTGACTCATATCTTGTTCTTTTGGAGTTAAAATTAATTCGACTTTTGAATTAACTACTCACTTAATTGAGGGCATGTTTTTTGGCACAAGCACAATGACCACACAGCACTTATCTGCATCAGCTTAGGCAATGAGCAATCATGACGTGCTGATGTTGTGACTTCTTCGTAGACAAGCCAGTATAGGCGCGCTGGCCTAGGCGTCCACAAGATCCCCCGACCGTGGCTATGGCTAAGGCTCGGGTTTGTTAGAAAAGGACGTGGTAGGGAGGAATTTTAGGATATTCATTGGCTTTTGTTAGAAAGTGCACCTGAGATGTAAAGGGCACCTTATAGGGACTGCAATCATCGAAGAAGGAAATAAACCTCCTTAGGCAGGTGGGGTTTAACCCTTCATGGTGGCTGTGGCGTTCTGCTGTAGCCGCCCAATTGACCAACCCCCACCGCCCTTGCCTCGCTTATCCTCTCCGTTCCCGGCCCAGTCTCAGCTGCTCCTCTGATCTCCCCTACATTCTCCACGCCGTATCTGATGATGGCCGCTGCAGCTTATCAACGATTAAAATTCATTTGATATTTCTTGATTATGTCTATAATTTTGTGCCAAAACTGTGAAATTATAAATTTGATTCAAACCTTAAGATTGCTCAGACGTGTTTTTTTCATTTATTGCTGATAACTTATTCTTATTGATAATTGTGTATGTCTCTACAGCTCACTAGGATAAGGGACACGACGGCAGCTGAAGCAAGGGCAGGAAAGGATATACAAGGTATACCATGGGAGAGGATACACATAGCCAGGCAAGATTACCGAAAAGCTAGGGTTGGAACAGTATAAGAACTATGAAAATTTTCCTCAATCAGGAGAGCTCATGGATAAGGTCTGTCTTATTTCATAGAAGGTAGTTTTTGTTATTCCAAATTTTCATATTTCTTAATTATTTTCAAAATATTTTTCTTAGTTGTGTAAACAAGTGGAGAAGAGCAGCAAATATTATGAGTTCCAGCACAACACAAAGATCAGTGAAGCCATCAATTCTTCATTTTCAGGTGATTTTGCATTGTGTCAATGTGTCCTACCTTCTATTGCAAGATATGCAGTAACTAGATGTACTATATTCATTGAAAAAAAAACCTAATTGTAATGTATATGTGAGAAAAGATTCTTGTGGATTGTCTATTTCCTTCTTACTTGCCAGCATTTAGACGGCTTTTCTTCAGAAACTTGCAAGTTGGCATGTACCACATGTATGCAACTATACATATTAACAAGAAACTCGAGGAAGAAAATTAGTGTCATTTTTTTGTGTGGCTATAATAGAACTTTTACATGAAATTATAATTCAACAATAACAACAAAGTCTTTTTAGTGTAAAGTATATGATGGGGTAGGCTAGAGACAAAGCCCAACAAGCCACTAATAAAAAAGAGCATGTTGAGAGGAATGTTAGCAAGTGAAGAACATTTATACCTGTTTTAAAACAAATGTCTTGTTAGTTATAACCAAGAAAAGAGTTAAGATGTGTTCCTTTACATTAGGATCAGCTTTATTCTTTGCTATGAAATGGAAACTAGCCAATGTGTTTGTCTGCACAATCTTGTCATATGACTCCTGAGGCTGAACAGTACTGACTAACTATTGCTTCTGTAGCTTAGGAATTTGCTGTGGGCAACCTCGAAGCATGATGTCTATTTTATGTCAAATTCCACAGTAAGCCACTGGTCATCATTGTCTCACAAATTATCAGAGGTTCTCGATTTCTCTGGGCACGTTGCTCCAGTGGAGGTATTCCCCTTATAGTTTCCTGCTTGAAACCTTCTGATCTAATAATCATTTTTTTATTTTTTGATGTTCTCTTATCTAAAAATCAAATAGGTCTCATTGTTATTAAAGCTTGGTCTTCTCTTATTTTCCTCTTCACAGAAACATCCTGGCAGTTTACTAGAAGGTTTCTCTGGGGTTCAAGTCAGCACACTTGCTGTGAACGAGGGTTTGTTGGTAGCTGGTGGTTTTCAAGGAGAACTTGTTGGCAAGGTAAGCCACCAATGAAGACTTGGTTGTAACTTTGGTTTGGCTGTTTTATCTACCCAATAGGATCTGTAGATGTCCATTTCTTTTCAGTCTCTCTTTGTTTATTACATATGATAAATATCTGAAATGGAAGAATCTTTTTATTGCATGCCCTGTATTTTTGGATTGATGTATTCATGACCAGTGTGCTTCTTATTTTTTCTTCTATAAGCTTTTAGTGCTGTGAGAATAAGGAATTCATTGAAAGCACTGCTTGCATGCTCAGCAGCTTTTTATTTATTTTTATGTTGTTACAGGATTTGGAAGGCTGTGATGTAAAATTCTGTGCAAGAACAACTTTGAGTGACAATGCTATAACAAACGCCATAGATATACACAGATCGACAAGGTTTGAAACTAACTTTTCAGAACCTTTCTGAAGATGTACATTGTCATTAAAATCTAAAGGTCTCGAAATTGCTTTGCAGTGGAAGCTTGCGCATTACAGTATCTAATAACGATTGGTGTGTTCGGAATATGATATGGAGAGAGATTTCAGCTCTTGAACCACTACCGTTATAACTGGCCGGTTAATGTAAGTTCTACCTCATTAGGATCCAAAGTACTTTTAGTTGTTTCATCCATATCTGACATTCATTGCTTGCTTTCATAACAACAGCACACATCCGTGAGCCCGGATAAGAAACTTTTGGCTGTGGTTGGAGATGATCGGGATGCTCTTCTTGTGGATTCACGAAATGGAAAGGTATTTTCTTGCTGATTCTTTCAGACATTTTTTGTTTATTGATTTGGGCTTTGGTGGCTTAATTCACAACTTACTACTATTACTGCCATTCTTTTGTAACATCAATATTGTGAGGTTCTTTATCAAAAAATATTGATATTGTGACATCTATTGACCATGATGACCTTTTTTTAAAAAAAAAATGTTCCTTAGTACAGTAGGGCATATCTGTTTAGGGCCTGTTTTGAAGTCATTTTGAAGGATCATAGTATCAAGAAACTATAATTCTGGAAACCAGAGGCCTGCAAAACTATATTTTTAGAGAAAGAGGTCCTGAGTGGAGTTTCTAATCTTTTTTTTCCTTAAAAGGTTTTACTCATATCTAGTTTTACCACTGTAACAGCAAGAGATACTTTGGACTTTGGAATTGTGTTTACAATTGTGTTTTGTACTAACTGAACAGACATGACAAATGAAATGCGGAACTGATGTGTTTTGCAGGTGACCTCTCTACCTAGTTGGCCATCTGGACTACTCATTTGCTACGCATGGCACCGGATAGCCGGACCTTTGGGCCGGGGAACCAGGACAAAACCTGCCGCATATGGGACACCCAAGAACTTGTCGACATCGCTTGCAGTATTGAGAGGCAACATTGGCGCTGATCCGTGCATCCGCTACTCCTCTGACGGGCGTTCCTGGTGTTCTTTGAGCCTGCCGACTTTGTTCATGTGTACAGCGTGGCTGCGGACTACAAGAAACGGCAGGAGATCGACTTCTTTGGTGAGGTGTCTGGGATCACACTAAGCCCAGACGACGAGTCCCCTGTTCGTCCGGAGTGTGCGACGTGTCTATGCCAGCCTGATGCAGTACAGGATGATCCATGCATTCGACTATCTTGACTCATATGTGTGAAGAATGGTGCTTTGGTGTTATGCTGGGTACTGGCTGAAGGTCACTTGTTCTCGGTGACAGTTCTGTTGCGCGGGTTCAGGGAATGTATCTGCCTGCTCTTGTGCGCTAGTTCATGGCCAATGATGGTTTGTTGGACTCGGCGTCCGCGAATCTGCCGTGTAAATAGTTTAGCAATTGAAGCGTAGTGCTGTGGACCAATTCTGTCTGAACAATATGAGCAGAGTAATGTATGTTTGTTCTAGTTCCAGACTCTAGAATACAAATAGTTTTGGACCAAATTCCTCAAGCCTGTTTGTACCGTGGAACACATGAAGGGCTAATTTGGCTTCAATTGTATTCGCTTCGATCTCTATGTGTGTTAGAGTGGATTAATAAGGTAGAAGTTAGTTAATTTTTGCATTTCAATCCACTTTGATGCGTGATTGAGATGGGTATGAGTGCAGTCAAATGGCTAAATGGGGCGATATATATGTTGTTATTATTATTAAAGGCCTATTTGGTAGGGCTTCTGTTCTAGCTTTACAAAGTTGTTTTTCAGCTTCTACTAAGCAGGCTTTGATGAAGCAACTTTGCGATAGGAGTTTCCATTCTGAATTGTAAGTCATTTTAAGAATCTTGAAGATAAGATAATAATATGACATTTAGGATGTTAACTAAATATCATTGGATTTTTCATTAATTTTTGTAATTCTCTTCGTAATTTTGGTCAAACATAAAATGCTTTGACTTTCTAAGATATTTTTGGATGATTTACCATTTGGAATGGAGGGATTTTTTAGCTTTCTCTCACAGGCACCCTTTTTAAGGTGAAAATACTAGCGCGCGCGCGCTCTCTCTCTCTCCTATCTTGCTGCTGCTGCTCTCTCTCTCCATGCTATCTTCCTCTTTACCAAAAATTTATGTGTCTATACACTTCTACTTGAAATTATAAGTTGTTTTATGATCTATGTATCTAGAATAGAAAAGTTAAAAGTAACTTAGAATTTGGGACTAAAAATAGTAAATAAATGTGCTATGGGGCTATGGTGGATCTAATAAAATCTATTTAACGTTATAGAAAAAAAAAAAGATAGCCGTTTGGATTCAACCATTCCCTTCGTAATTGGAGTGTACTTAGGGAATTGAACTAAGGGGTTGTTTGTTTTCTGGCCATGCCTGCCCCACCACAACAAAGCCACACCCCTATGGTTGGTGTTTGGTTCCCATCAATTTTTTTGACCGCCACAGCTTTTTGTGTTGTCCTTTTGCTCTGTGTTCTTCGTCGTTTTACGTGGTGAACCTGTGGTGAGCAAACTGGCCGCCTCCTTTGCCACACCACTTTGGCCACACCACCATGACATGGAAATCGGCGTCCCAAATCAAACAACCCCTAAATTACTCCTTAATTCACTCCAATCTCCAAGAGAATTGAATGTCCTTAGGGCAAAACCAATACTCCATATATTTTTTTTCTAAAGGAAAAAGGTGTGTGTGATGTCAACCGTTGATTCGATGTTCAACTGCTTTCAAAGGAGAAGTACAATCTCAACCGTTGATTCGACATTCAACTGCCGCACTTACCTATGTTGCCGCCACCACGGGCGCTCGTGCTCGAAATCTCATCCAGTCCATTCGACCACTCCGCTGTAGTTCAGCGGCAGCAGAGCTCACTCCAATTCCGAGCTCGCCAATGGCCGGTGGGCCAGTGACCGCGCCCTCCTCCATGGCGGTCCCTTCGGCGCGCCGTAATAACCGGCCCTCCCACCGACAGTCTCCGCGGCCCGCGAGCCGGCGCACGCACGGGCAGCCACTGCGCCCGGCGGGGAGGGAGGGCGCGGAGAGGTAAGGAGGCGGAGACGGAGGACGGGGAAGAAGCGGAGAGGCGGCGGAAGGAGGAGGTGAACCGGAAGATCGCGTCCCGGAAGGCGCTGTCCGTCATCCTCCGGCGTGAGGCCACCAAAGCGGTCCTCGACAAGCGCAAGCCTGGCAAGGGCACGCGCCGCCTCCTCCCGGTACCGTCCTCGAGGCTCTGCACGACCGCATCGCCGCCCTCCGATGGGACTCCGCCCTCAAGGTCCTGCTGCTCCCTTCGACGCCCCAAACCACCTCTCCATATTGCAGTCGCACCACAAATTCTTATCCGGATGAAATGGAACGACGCTTTAATCCTGCCGCACCCACTGCCGCGCAGGTGTTCGAGCTAATGCGGGACCAGGTGTGGTACAGGCCTTACATCGGCATCTACATCAAGCTCATAACCATGCTCGGCAAGTGCAGGCAGCCGGAGAAGGCGCACGAGCTCTTCCAGGCGATGATCGACGAGGGTTGCGTGCCTAACCTTGAGTCCTACACGGCCATCATCTCCGCGTATAGCAGGAGCGCGGCCGATTCCGTGAGGCATTCGACCTGCTTGATCGGATGAAGGACACCCCGGGTTGCCAGCCTGATGTGCAGACGTACTCGATTCTCATCAAATCATGTTTACACGCCTATGATTTTGAGAAGGTGAAGAGTTTGCTGGAGGATATGGCTCGGGCAGGCATCCGGCCCAACACTGTCACCTATAATACATTGATTGATGCTTACGGGAAAGCAGGAAGGTAACTGACCACAAGAAACTATGCTTATATGTAATCTACATAGGTAATGAACTAATGACTGACCATATATATTTAGTAATAAATGCTGTCTTAAAATTATATTAGCTCTAATTTTAAAGGTATGCACCATATTTTGCTGACACCTAGTTAACATGTTACCATCTCAGAGTCTGAAGTATTTTTACCATTCATTGAATTCTAGAGTCACCCAAACCTTAGTTATTCATGATTAGATTCCATGGAATATAATTCATCTAATGCTAATTTCATTTTCTTTTACCAAAGCATTCTGAAAACTTTCTCGTACTCTGTTCTTGATAATGAGCCTGATTTTTGTTAAAAGGAAAAAAAAAATCTGGTTCAGTAAGAAGTTACTGCAGTTCCTCCTTCCTAGTAGATGTACTGATAATACAACTGAACCTAGAATTTTGAGCAGTGCCCTTGGTTGCATTGTTTAGACATCCAGAATTATCATTATATCCCGTTTTTCCTGAATTGGGTTTGATGAAATAGAGCTCAGCTAATGCTATTTTATTTTAAAGGTTTGCCGAGATGGAATCAACTCTTCTGAAGATGTTGTCACAAAATTGCAAGCCTGATGTGTGGACAATGAATTCTACTCTCAGAGCTTTTGGCAGTAGTGGCCAGATTGAGACAATGGAAAACTGCTATGAGAAGTTCCAGGCCTCTGGTATTGTCCCAAACACTAAGACTTACAATATCTTACTCGATTCCTATGGTAAAGCCAAAATGTATGAGAAGATGGGAGCTGTGATGGAGTACATGCAGAAGTACTACTATTCTTGGACAATAGTCACTTACAATGTAGTGATTGATGCCTTTGGAAGGGCCGGAGACCTCGAGCAGATGGAATACATATTTAGGCTAATGAAATCTGAGCGTATAAAGCCCAATTGTGTTACACTCTGTTCAGTGCTTAGAGCATACGGAAGAGCTGGGGAAGTTAAGAAAATAAAGACAGTGTTGAGAATTGTTGAGAATTCTGACATAACAGTGGATATTGTGTTCTTCAATTGTTTGGTAGATGCATATGGGGAGGGTGGGGTGCTTGGCAGAGATGTGGGATGTTCTTGATTTGATGAAGGAGCACAGATGCAAACCAGACAAGGTAACATGCACTACCATGATCAAATGGTTTCTCATCAAAGGAATCGATGATCATCGTGTTCAGTATCTACGTGATCTTAAAGATGGGCGAGCTACAGATGATACATAGGAGTGAACACAAATGTAACTCATGAAGTTGTGGCTTTTGTCTGCATTTTTTAAGGAACTGGAATTGGTCTTTAAGAGCCTCAGTTTACACACATGCAGCGATCCCACATTCCCACCTGCCCTTTGATATCATGAATTATTGACTTGAATGGTACTGAATCCAAATATTACTCGGATGTCATGAGTTGCACTGCTCACTAACCTGGGTGCTGTTAAGTCAAACATTCTTATTATATGCCCCATGATAGTGTATGAGAAGCACTTGGAAAATTAATTTTGTAATTTCAGTAGAAAAGATATATGGGGACATCTCAAAAAGCTACTAATGATTAGGGCATTTCATGAATGAACAGTTTCTGGAGAAGATAGAAGCAAGTTTTGGTATTGACGAATAATGAACAGTACTGGAATATAAAGATGATTGGGAAAAAAGTGGTTTTAGAAGCAGAGGGGACAGGTGAAATTAATCAGATTCTGCTAGCTGTTTTGACTTTGCTGTATGGACGCAACTGTACATGACTTGTACTTTTGACTAGTGCAAAGACATTTTAGTGTTTCAACTGCCAATTCTAGGAAATTGCATTAATCTAGGCGATTCTTTGGTATGTCACCTAACATTTTCTATCAGTGCCCTGCAAAGAAAGGGAATATAACTGGCCGGTGGAATTCTTCTGAAAGGGGATTCTCCTTGACCGTGTGACTTCAGAGGCTTTGTAGCTGGAGCTACTTTCAGGAGCACCCTTTCTTTTGGCTTGAATAACTGCTCAATCATTTGATGCCTAAAAAGTTCAAATAAGTCGATAACTCAGCACTCTATTGCTTCTTAATGGTCATACCAATCAGTGGGTTTTCTATTGATACAGTTACAAATTTAGTCATGAAAAAGAAAATGTTAGTATTACAGAATTTATGGTACTGTACATAATCTCTACTCCCATTTTGATGGTGTTGTTCCATACATGTGAATGAATGGTGCAGAGGAGTTGGTCTCAGCTTGTATCATCATATTGTGGAAGTATAAAAGCTAATAGATGTGATGATGTGAAGTTTTTGTAGAGCAAGCTTCCATAATGATAGATATGAACATTACTGCTGCAAAGCTATTGTACTCGCGCTGCAAGAAGTGCGTCCGAACAGGCTGATTAGTAATTTTATTTGTAGAAGTCACAATTTGAAAAATATAAGGTAGGTCTCTAAATTATCCTCATCTCCTAAGATCTTGGAACTTGACTAGCTAGTATGCAATGGAGTTATGCGTCTGGAATTGAGTTCATGCGGTGGTATACATTTTTGATATTGTCAATGGGACAACGTGCTTAACAACAGTTTTGTATTTCAGATACACCTTCCTCAAGTGCTAATGCAATCTCTTCAACACCATAAAACCTTCATTGTTACCTGACCAGCCGCCATCGTCAGCTAAATAAAAGGCGGTATACTAAGGCCAGTCTCAATGGGAGTTTGACGGACATTTCATGCACATTAAATAGAGTGTCACATCAACAGAAATTCAATTTTTCCATGAAACTGTGAGGAGAGAGAAGGGAAAAGTTTCACCATGGTGAAACTCTTAGCGTTGTTTCTCATGTGTTGTAAACAGTGTGAAATCCCTATTGAGACATAAATAGTGTTTCACCATGGAAATGTGCAATTAAATCGTGCAATGAGAGAGTGACCGTGGGGCCCGTGAGCCTATGAAACTGTGTAATGAAACTGTGCATTAAAGGGAGACGCCTATTTCATGCTAAAGTTTCACATCTTGGAAACCGGGAGGTGAAACGCTCCATTGAGATTGGGCTAATAAACAATATAAAGAACGGGACCAGTTTTTGATGATTAATATAGAAGTAGTAATGAATTAATTCTAGGGGTGCAAACAAAAATGTGTACTTTTGTTACTATCGTTGCATAGTCATGTCTCTAGTACACTGTATGTTAGGCACGCTGACGCTGTATACGAAATCTTGAACTGTGCAAAGTTTTTTTTTCTTTGAAACTGTGCAAAGCTCCTTTTCTGTTAGTTTTTTCGTTGAGAATTACACAGTACATACGACACGCACGCCTGTTTTGCTTAGTGACATGTGTTACCCAGTTTGGTTTAGGGACTTTTCTGGTGTTGGGACTAAAAAAGTCTCTTTTAGTCCCTACAAATTCAAGGGTGAGACTTTTTTTAATACTTGTAGTTAAAAGTCCCAAAAGACACTTATGGAGAGTCTTTTTTTTAAAAGTCTCATGGACTAAAAAGAGTTTAGGACTTCTAAACCAAACACCCTCTTAATCTGGGCTCGATGTGGCCCAACACGATGTACCACTACGCAAATAGGCCCATCCAGGCCTTCTTCTGCTGCTCCTCCTGCCAATAAAGAAGGCCCGGCCAGACCGGAGACCTGTCACCTAGGGCATCGTCGAAGCGAGCGAAGGGCTCAACTTCGGCCGCCGCGCACCTTCTGCCGACCTTCGGCGTGGAGAGAGAGTACCAGACAGACCAAACCCTCGAGCGAGACGAGGATGGCGCGCAAGAGGAAGAAGAGCCATGGGGATGGCAAGGTGGAACCGCAGGACGACTCGGCAGCAAATCCGGGCGACACGTTGACATCCGACGACTTCGCCAAGACGGTCTACCTCGTGGCGGAGCACGAGGGGGGAGAACACGGCGTACTCCGTTTTCAAGGTCGACGCCGCCGCCGCCGTCCGCGCTGCCTTCAGCGGTGGGACCAAACCGCCGCGGGCCCACACCGTCGCCGGCGGGCTACCCAACACAGCGCGCGGCATGTCCTTCGTCTCCGTGCACTCCAAGCACGGCTCCTGGATCGTCGGCGTTGGTGGCGGGCTAAGCGCGGGGACCGTCATCTTCAACCCGAGCACGCTCAAGACGTACCAGGGCCCCAAGTTCCTGCACCCCAACAGCGACCCCGTCCTCATCTCCCTCGCCGGCAAGGTGTACGCCCTCTCGCGCCGTCCCAGGGTGATGCCCGTGCCCGACACAGACACTTTTGGCGATTTGGAGCCGTGGTTCCACTCTCTCAGCTTCAACAACGAGGTCCCCATCGACGGCGGCGTGGGTAATACCTACTGGTGCATCCTGCCGCCGCCGCCCTTGTTCCCTTCGAAACTGAACCCCTATCAGTCTCGTAATCCTCCGGAGGTTTCAGTCACGTCCTATGTTGCCGTGGGCTCCTCCCACATCCTGCTCTCCGGCGTTAACGATCAAGACGACGTTAATGCACACAAGATCAAGAACCGATTGTTTTGGGTACCCTATGCTTTTTCATGTGGTGAACGAGACGTGGGAGAAGGTCCACGCTGAAAATCTGCCGTTTCTTGGCCAGGCCATGCCCCTTGGCGGCGGCGGCGGCAACCTCTTCGTGGCCTGCCCCATACCCAAGGAGAACAATGGTGCCACAGCTGCGTCTGCCCTCGCTTTGTTCCACATCTCCATCAAGGAAGCATCCTCGTCCACTACCATGTCGCATACCTCATTGTTGATCAAAGAGTTCACGATGCCGTCTCCGGCCTCATTATCAATCCAAGAAGAGTTTCCAGTGAAGGCATCAGAGGGCAGCAGGATCCCCAAGCCACTCTTCTGCCCCTTGGGAAAGGGAAGGTTCTGTTTGGTCACGCTGGGATCCTCTCTTCGACAAAGTCGCGGGAAACCAAACTGCCCGAAGGAAGAAGACCAGGTTATCTTGCGCGTTTTTCAGATTGACAACATTGACGCTATCTTGAACGCATGTCAATCTGTGGGCACAGATGCTAATAGCCTGCAAGTCGTCGTACAAGTGAAGGAACAGGGACATGCCTACAAATACAAAGGCCGATCTCGTCATTCTCGTGTGCTGGATGTGGATCTTGACATGCCTGTGGTTGCTGCACTGTCCATGTAAGCGCGTTTTTTTTTTTTTTTTTTGCAGGAAGCCAGCTAGTGAACTCACATGTATTGGGTTCTGTTTTGATAGATGAGCATTCGAGTCTATTATATTTGTAATTTCAGTTAGCCTAAGGCTACTACGTACACTGCATTTAATCTAGCATTTGATTTAAGCCAATTCAAATTTCTAGCATGCTGCACCGTATTCTGGTGGTCTGCGATTCCTTACTCCTCTGCACTTGTTTTTTACACAAGCAACGGATCAGAATTGCTAGTTGAATCAAGTATTGTGACAAAATATTCTACATAACATGACGGTACTAACAAATCGGTGATCGAAACCGATGCAGCCATACTCATGGATTAAATTGGGTAGGAAGAACAAACTTCTTCTCATTAAAAATGTCAAGGTCACAAACTGGTTATTTCCTCCGTCTTATTGAGATTGTCGTTTTTGACTTTTGAGAAAATTTTTGTCGCCTCCCCTCGCTTCGCCCAGCCTACAAGACACCTATACGAGTCCAACCGACTTGTATTTGGATAACGAGTACAATGAGTTCAAAATCAATTCCAAAGCAGAAACTAGAGACCAAATCGCAAAAAAAAAAAAAAAAAAAAAAAATCAAAGGTCATCACGGTTCTAGTATTACATCCATACCTTGCAAATCACACTATTCAAAACCAATTTCAAATTGAAATCGAGACCAAATTGTGATTCAAAAAATGATTAAATCTATATACACTTTAATGAAACAAAAAAAAAGAAAACAAGAGGATCCGCGGGCTGAAGCGTGGCACATCCGCACAAATTGGCACGGTGGCGCCACCATCAGTTGGGCGTGTGAGCGATCAGTCCTCGCCAAAGGCGCGGATCCAACAAAGCTCACCGGCGTCGGCAAACCAATCTAGTTGAGGAAGATCGATGAAAGGTGGCTCCATGCCGGTACTCTCTCCACATGCCCTTTGCAGGGCGGATCGATGGAATGTTCTCACTCCCAACGACGGAACCCCTCGGCTTCAATGAGTTTTGACACCGGGCGCCTCAATCGTCCATTCTCCTCTCTACTCTAATGGCCGATGCGAGAAAAGCGGTGGCGTAGAAGAAAATGAAGTTAGGGTTTGGGGAGCGGGATGTTGCTTGCCGTGGTTTTGATCCGGGAAGGCACATCCTGGACCGCCGATGAAAACGGAAGCCTCGGATGAAGCCAATCAGTAAGCTGGCCAGTGGGGCTGCAAGGCCCAACGTGGACAAACGGCCTAGTCTTGACGGACGTTAATGTCAACTTTTTATTATGAAATAATAAAACATTTGGGAATAAGAACACTAGAGGATAGGGTTTATACTAATGAATTCCACGAGTTTGGGTGCACACTCGGTTTGTAGAAGAACTCCGTAATATTCGAATCAAGAAGAAAAGTGGAGAAATAGAGAAACAGAAGAAAAGGACCAAACCAAGGTGATTAGTATGCATTCCGGGGGACCTAAGGACAAAAGAAGACACCTCAAGACAGACCGAGGCCCACATGTTGACATGTGGGACTGGACAGTACCGCTTTGTGTGGCCGGCGGCCTCCCCGCACGCCACGTGTTCAAAGCTTCCTCCACCGACCTATGGGATTGCCGTAATCATCTCTAGTCGTTGATTTAAGTCGGTTTGATCCAACGGCTCAAATTCATCCCTCATGGCTATAAATAAGAGTCGACCACCCCCCTGTGAACCCTAATTCATTATTCATCTCATCTCATTGATTAGAGAGGATACCAATATAAGGAACTTTCAATTGTTTGTGTTTAACACCAATTGCAAAGAGTACTTTGAGAGATTTATTGTCGTAATAAAAACTCATGTGCCCGGCAGTCAAAGAATCCCAACGCCTTTACTAAGCCAGTAGCCAAACAAAAAAGAAGAAGAATAATATACAAGTTGTCTCTCCGCACCCTACCCAAGTGCCGGCTATATCTAACCCCTTTTGGCAAATCGCCATTGAATTTGAACAAATAACTCGATCAATGAGAGTTTTAGATCAGATCACTCATCAAATATGCCGGTGATTTATTCAAGAAAAATGCTTGCTTGGGTGAATTCACCGAGAATAATGTTTTCGTGAGAGAAGGAAAACTTGCCATTGTGGGCATGGATCTTATGGAATTTACAGAAAAGCAAGCTAAAAATAACCGCAAGACCATTTATAGCATTATTATTGAAAGAATCCCTATGGGTGTCATGTCTCCTTATGTACAAGTTGTGTTGGATCTTTTGGTGGATGACGATGCATTAGATAACTACGAGCTCATCGTAAACAATGTTGCCTAGATGGAGGCACCAGAGAGAAATCATATGGTCTATGATCTACATAAAGACTTCACGGAGTTTTTAGGAGGTGATGCACAAGTTACTATTACAGGAGGATTTAGAGGGTATGGAACAATCGTAAACGGTTAAAAAAAAAATGGTGATATATCCATGTAATGCCTATTGTTTACCCGTTAACGTGACTAAGAGTGATGAGGGTATGCAGAACTATCTAAAGAGAAAGACAAGTGAGCTACAAACAAAGCCGGATGACCCTGTGCTTGATGTTCTAAAAGATCCTAATGTGGAACTTAAATTGTATACTTTGGATGGAGATACTTTGAAGTATACAAACACCTCTATATTCATTTGTCGAGCATCGGGTATGTATTCATTTGTCGAGCACTGGGTATGTATTTTTAGGTTAGCTTATTAGTACTTTTCTAGTTTTAGGTGTCTTAGGTCAAACCTTTATTTTGACTGTCCAATCGTCAAGGGCGTTGGTGCCTAGAATAGGTAGATTAGGAATTTGGTATGTTTGTTAATCCCAATAAGGGCAGAGTACATGCAATAGGCCCTTGGCTAAATAAAAAGGAAATAAACTTAATACATCCCCTAACTTGCCCTCTTTAATCCTCTTAACTTTTGCCTTCATGTTGATCCACGAATGGTGTTGTCTTTGGCGTCATTCATGCCAATCCCTTCAATATTGCTATTGATGGCTTAGTACCTCGATTCATGTGTTTCATTATCTTACACAAAAAAGATGATAGGAATGACTGATGAGGAGAAGGATCTTGTTATATCATCTGAGTTTGTAGCTACAATGTCCTCCATTCAAGTACATGTCCCACGTGCATTCCATGGAACTGCTCACTACCAGAAGGCTTCATATGCAAGATTCAGAAGATATATCAAAACTGATGAATTTGACTCCTCTGTTGAGAAGCAGGAGGTTATTATCTCAGTGAACTAACAAATTTGGTTTTCTTCGCTTAAGTTGAGGTTTGGGCGATTTTTTGTCGTTGCTTGACCGGTGGTGGAATGGAATGCGACAGACTTTGACATGATTTTCTCCCTTAATTAGAGTGTGAAAATATGACAAGTGGACACTCCTAGGCATTTGAGAATTAATTAGGCGTTAACCATTGTGTTGTTAGCTAGGTGCTTTTAGGAAGAACTTGCTCAAGTTAGCATCTGGTGCTTCTAGGAAGAACTTGCTCAAGGCCTTGTTTAGATTGCTAAAAATTGTAACCGTGTCACATCGCATTAATCTGAAGCACGTTTCGCTTGTTAGTGATAAATATCATCCTACCATGGAGTAACTAGGCTCAAAAAGAATCGCCTACTTAATGTACATCTAAATTGTGTAATTAGTTTTTACCTATATTTAATACTCCAAACATATGTCTTTTGGTGTATTTAATGTGATGTGATGGAGAGAAAGTGAGAAAAAGGTTAGAAATTTTAGCAATCTAAACAAGGCCCAAGTTACCATACCTATTAAGCATCCTTTTGTATAGTAGGAGAGTTTTTGCACGGAGGATGAAATGTACATGCTTAAGGTGCCACCCTTAAAAAAATTTGGTGCACAAGAGAAGCCTAATACGTAATAGGCATTGATGGATTTTGATTGTTTTGGTTTAGTTTATTTCTATTTTTGTATCTCTTGTTTGGTTTAGTTGTACACGTAGTAGTAGTAAAACTTGAGACTAAAATGTGTACGGAGTTTGTTGTGGAACGACACTTCTTCACCAACAGATGTCTTTTCACGAAGTGATCTTATCCATTCAAGCACAAGATTATTGGATAAGATTAGACAGCTTTTATTGTGAACCGCCGCTTATTCTGTCTACGTCCGTACGATCGTATCCACCCAAGGAACTTCACCCAACGCTAGTTTACACAAATTAACTACACCCAACGCTAGTTAAGATTAACTATCTTGAACGTGCGACCTAATTTGTTTACGAATTAACTAAGGTCTACATCAATCTTTGGGTGGAAAAGGAGAAAATACCATGTATCTATCTCATATCTTCCTAGTTCGATGTTTTCACCTTTGTGAATTCTTCATGTTCCCGCAAGCTGGCTCCATCAAGCTCCTCATGTCCAGCTTGCTACCAAAACTGATAGTTCAAATGAGCAAGAAATATTTTTTAACCGAAAGCACAGAGAGGTCACGCCACAACTAACATTTCGATAATGAATTTTCACATAAAAATATGAGAAAGATGGCTTCATGTCCTGCGTTCTTTCGACGTGGCGTCATGGGGCCCATGACTACAAATAACCGAATAGGGAGATGGTGGCGGTTGTTCTTGGAGAACGGAGCAAACTGAAATTGCAAACTGAAAGCGCATGCTTACAAGCAAACTGAAATTGCTAATTGTTCTGAGAGTGTTGAATAATTTGCTGGTCTTGCACAACAATCAGACTGCAGGTGACTACTGCAGTGTGAACACTGAGTCTAGTAGTGTGGCCACAGACTTTTGGTAGGCCATTGTGTCCCTTAGTTAGGTTGTGTTCAGGCCAAACTTCTCCCCAAAATTTCCTGCATTCCCATCACATTAAATCACATCGAAAACATTAAATGCATCGTAAGACTTATGCCGAGTATGAAATATATGTAAAAAAGAGTGAAATGCAATACATGAACTTGTCTTCTTTATGTCAAATAGGTCCATGGACTTAGAAACCAACCATCTGACCCCACGAACTTGCGAACCCGTTCACCCCAGTCGATAATGGTTTTGCATGGCGGTTTTTGCATGGCAGCGAAGGTTTTTTGCATGGCACTACATCAGCGACGACATCATCACTTATTTTTAATTTACAAAATTAATATCTTTTTATTCAGAGCTCCAAATATAGTAAATAATATATCAATTTTGATCGTCCTCGACGCAGATCTTTTGCAATGGTGTACTCCGTTTTGTTATTTGAGATAGTTTTATCTTGTGTAAAATTAAATATTTCTATAAAACGAGTGATATTTTATTCTCTCTTACACCTTGATATATATATATGTGTGGTCGCGGATTTAGTTCCCGATATATACATATTTACGGTTTTTGCCATAAATATACATAGGGTATTACCGGCCAAGAATGCCCATCCGCACGTCGTCGGACGATCGATCGGGCCACCCACGGCGTGGCCCTAGCTCTCGCCGCTTCCGCGCCCGATGCATGCATGCATCTGCTAGCTGCACCTACGCCCGCATGCACACGATCGATCGTCTGCGCCAATATATATACATATTTAGGGTAGCATGTTTTGGCCTAAATATGTATATATTCTTGTGATGCCCAGCTTGTATACATATTTAGGGTAAAATTTCTATAAAACGAGTAGTAAATTTCGAACAATATATACCCTATGTATATTTACCACAAAAAATGGCAAATATGTATATATCGAACTAAATCACTACTAATTTATATATATATATATATATCGACAGGTAAGAATAAAATATCACCTGCTTTATAGATAAATATTTACATGAAATAAAACTATCTAAAAATAACAAAAACGGAGTACACCATTGCAAAGATATCAAATGGTGACGCATCAAAAATTGATATATTATTTGCTATATTTGGAGCTTAATAAGAAGATATTAATTTCAAGAATTAAAAGTAGTGATGATGTCATCACGGATGTAAAGGCTACAAAACCGTCAAGGTTACGTAAAACCGCCATGCAAAACCGAAGCTATGGACCTGGGTGAACGAAATTCTCAAGTTCGAGGGGTCGATTGGTCGGTTTCTAAGTCCATGGACCTATTTGACATAAAGAAGACAAGTTCATGTACCGATATGCATTTCACCTCGTAAAACTAATTCTTGATTTAGATGTATATTAGAGGCAATTCTTTTTTGAGCCCTGATTTCCTCATGATAGGATAATATTTACTAAAACAAACGAAACGTCTTGTAGTCTTTTTGAGCCGGTACGGTGCGAAATTCCGAAATTTTGGGTCAAAAATTTTGGCCTCTAAACACACCCTCTTAATAAGTATTGCAGGCTTATCTTGCTAATGGGACAGTAGGACTTAGACTAGACTTATATTGCAGTTCAACAACCCACCTTTTCTAGTTTTAGTTCATACACAAGATGAACATAACCCTTGTGTATAGATATGTATCCCTGGTAATGTAAATTTTCAATTCAGCCACACCACATTTAGAGTTTTTTCACTTCAGGCTGCACCATATTTAGAGTTCAGTGTGTCTCGCCGGGCTAAAGCATGTGTGTTTTTGTTCTCAACCCCTTCTCCTACCTCCAGCCAAAGGGGTGTGTGTGAGAGTGTGCTAGTGAGCTTGCTGCTCACCTATGTAGCCATCCTATGGGCTAACAAGTGGCACCGATGCGATACAGTAGCATCGCCGACTAACCGCGAAGTGATGACATGTGACGATGGCTCGTTGGTGGCCACCCGCAGTGCAGTGATGTTGTGGCTGCCCTGCCACGACGGAGGTCGATTATCTTCACAGTGCGAGGGTGATCGGCAACACTTTGGCCATAGCTGACCCACAACAACTATGGCGGGTGGATGGTGACCATGAGATTCAAGCTTAGAGCTCGGCGGCTCGACTACGATCGAGGCCGGCACCCGACAACCAGGGCGGCGATGATCGAGCCATGGAGGCATTGATGTCGCCCATGCGGCCAAAAGCCACCCTCACGGGGATGGGGTGAAGAAGTCGGCCAAGGAGGCCTAGGACATGCTTGTGTCCATGTGCATCGGCTGTGACCGAGTGAAGAAGATAAGGTGTAGCAACTATGAAGGGAGTTCGAATGCCTCAAGTTCTACCCGGCGAGGCTGTAGAGGATTTCCGCGCTCAGGTTGCAGTCTCTCATCAGCCAGCTGGTGGTCTTTGGCAAGACCATAAACGATGCGTGTAACACCCCGATGTTACATTCTAATTAATTATTATAACATTTCGGTGTTACTCTATAATTAATTATCTTAAGCCATGCTAACTTGAATTTGACATATTGGACCACTTTCGGCGGAGGAGCATATTTTGGAAAAGTCTTTAGATGAAGTTGTGTTTGGATGAATCATTCTTTAGATACGGTTGCTAAAATGTTCGGGGTCATCAACATCGAGATTCAGAGATTAAAGTTATATTATGAGCATTTCCATTTTATCTTTGAGGGTGTTTAGTTGGTGAAATATTTTGGTTCTCGCTAGTGTAGCAGTTTTCTTTATATTTAGTAATTATTATCCCATCATAGACTAACTAAGCTTAAAAAGTCATCTCAAGACTTTCCAAATCAAACTATGTAATTAGTTTGTTTAATTTACCTACATTTAATGCCCATGCATCGTTAAGATATTCATGTGATTGTAGCACTTTTTTTGATTCATTTTAGTGAGCTAAACAGACCCTGAAATTCAAGACGGCTTGTACCAAAAGATCTGGCCGTTGCACTCAAATCTTTTCTTGAAGCTGAGCACGCCATGTAGAGCAGGTGGAACTAGAGGCTAGTGGTAGCGCCGCCCTCCTAGGCGTGGCGTCCTTCCTTGGCCTGCTTTGATCCGTGCTTTTGCCTTTCTTTGTCCGGGTCGAACCTGTCTTTGTGACACCTATCATGTTGCCTAGCCTCTTCCGGGTCCGGCCTAACCTGTCTTTGTGACACCTATCCTATTTTTATTTTTTAATGGCAGACTGGGCCCAGCCCCTAGAGCAATCATCCACCGTACAAAAAAAATATGCAAAAATGAGGTTTCTACTTTGGTTCAACCATCACAAGGCAAGCACACAGACGACACACGTGTGGAATTAATGTTGCATATTGTTTTGGCATGCCACCAATCACCCCCTTTTTTTCCGTTATCTACTGGATTGATCACTTTATTTGTTGCATTTCGACTTCACGATGCACACAGAGCATTCTAATTCGCCAGCAACACGGAGTAAAAAGCTCGTCGAGTGGAGATCGGTCCCCTAGAGAGTACTGTAGAGGCCAGCAGGGTCGATGTCCAAATCGACATCCTATCTGGATTCTGGAATCGTAGATTCGCATGCAGAGCACTGACTGCAGGAAGCAGAACAGTGTGGACTGATTTTTTAGGACCATGTTTACTGCACGTTTTTCATTAAGCAGAATAAAGTCGAAACAAATAGGATGTTATGGTAAGCAAACAAGCTACCCAAGTTTTAACCTATCAACTAGTGGATACATGACCAAGAACTACATTTTGACAAGTTTGGCTTCTACAACCATGGATAAACTAGACCCGCAACAACACCATCAACTCCATGAGGTCCCTGTTGCCTGCACCACACCAAGCATCAGCCTCCTCCTTCATAGCAGACCCTAGATGCGAAGTTGAAGCGGCCTTGTCATCAAACGTCCTGGAGTTCCACTCCTTCCAAAGTAGCCACCCCACCCACAAGAACAAGGAATTAAAATCCCCGACGAAGAGTCTTGGGCATCTTCTTTTTCGGTTTCGGGCGCAGTGCGGACTGATATGTAGTGAGTGGTCTACTGTAGTGGAGGAGGAGTATCCTTTAAGCCTTTAGAACAAAGTTTGCAAAGGAATTGAGAAGACGACGGCCAAATAATTCGCTGGTGAGGTGAGGAATCTAACCACGACTTGGACCGGAGCACTACCTGGACCAACATGCCGATGATGAACCACCCGGAGACTCCGGAGAGCCGAGACAGGGCGCCGCCGTCTGGAGTCACGCGGCTGGCGAGTTTGGCGCCCGCCGAACCGAACGTTTGTAGCCAGCCGTTCTTGCTTGCTGCCATTATATTCTTCGCCGGCCGGTGACAGAGGGCCAGTCAGCCAGCGGTCGTCAGTCACTGCGTTCGTGGCTTTCCGGCTGTTGCTGCTGGAAGCAAACGCGGCGGCGACCAAAATACCATCCATATTCGCTGATGGGTGGGCGGTCGGGCGAGAATCTGATTCTGATCTACCCAGGGCACCCACACCCACCCACCTGTTCCAGTCTGAAGCTGGCAAGCTAGTACACTGCTAGAGAGATTCTGATTTCTGACGAACCAAACACCTGGACTTTTGCTGCTCCCGTTGGTTTCAGATGCAGTCATGCAGAGTAGTGTATGCACTTTTTAGCAATTTCTCGTTCAATTTAAATAAATCCCTTAAATTTCTTGTGTTTAGTTACTGATTAGATTTTGGGATCTTTTATTTTGTTGACAGCATTTTTGCTTGGTGGAAGGAGCACTGACGCGGCCAGGATTACTTTTATAATAACACATATAAATACTTGAGGCTTTATTTTTTGTCATAATATCCAAAAACTTAGCTGCTCGACAGGTTATTTAAGGCTTCAATTTTATTGCAAAAGCGAGTAACGCGTGTTGCACTACCGCTACTTCTTGCTGTTGCTTTTCCACAGTGGCTTTTTAGTGAGGGGGGGTCAGCTTTGTTGGTCATTGTTTTTAGCTCAACCTCCAAATATAAGTTAGTTAGGCTGGGGTGTTCAATAATACTATTATACATTTATATCTCATATGAGTATGCCCACAACAGCCATTGTTAAGGACATTTTTTAAAAATTGGCTAGGAAAATAATATAAATATTTATGAATTTTAATATGGGTACACTATGAATAGAAAACATTTTCCATGATTCATCTAGTAGTAAAAATTCTATTTCAAATTATAAGTAAGCTTTGACTTTTTGTGATTCATACATTTTGCTATTTGGTATCCTCAAAAGCGAAATTGCAATTCTTTTTGGACTAAGGGAGTAACATGTGGCGACTGTCGTAGCACAAAAATAATATAATAACTGAAACAGAGTCAATATAATATGTTTTTATTTACTATAGAATAAATAAATAAATAAATAAGATGAAAGCAGCCACAAATATAATCTGACCTGATAAAAAGGGTAACCAGCAAGCGGGAGAGAAGTCGTCGATCGTGTCCACGAACGAATGTTTCAAAGTCCATCACAGTCACACACACCTGCCCATCTGCTCGTCAATATCTGATGAATCTTAATCAGTATTTTTTTTTTACTACTACTATTCAGCTCGGAGACGAACGGGTCAGAAGAAATTATAATAAACTGAGGCCACTGACTGTGTCGCTACTCTCACCGCATGTACCGTACGACTCGTTCTTTTATCTAGTGGTCAGTGCAAACGTAATGTTGGTTGTGAAAAACCTTTCCTTTGGGCACAATAGCCACCAAGTCTGCTAGTATTAGCTGTATTCTAAGTAATTTTGAATCTTGACAGGTAAAAACTAAGCAAATTTTGGATTTTTTTTTTTTTTATAAAGGAAAATATATTTTCCGCTTCAAATATCATCCGAGGATGCATCATGCCATAATTATTTGCAAAAGGTAGCCATTGATACAAGTAAGAAGACCTATGTCACCGACAAAGCATTGATACAACTAAAAAACCAATAAAAATTACATCTCTAATAAGGAACTCCCTAGTTGCCACAATGAAGTCAACTTAAAGGATATAACCACCAAATCGATAAATCATCACCAAAACAAGTTTGTCGGACCTAGAGGATCTTTGAAAAGATGCGTGGGGCGCTAACGACGACGACGTGCCCCAGGCCGATCTGTTGTTGCTGCCCGGCCGCTTATGTTTTTTTAAAGAATTTTAGGGCTTCCACCCCTGTCTTTAGCGTTGAACTGAAGACAATATCACCAGGTTTACCGCGTTTGAGTGGGATGCACCCTTCACTCTCAGCTCAACTCTCAGTTTGTATCAACTAGCTAGAGCTATCACCAGGTCTTAACATTATCCGAGTCTAGAAAGGATAGTAATGCGACCGCGCTTATTACAAACATCAACCCAAAATGAAACTAAAACAACGTTTTCCAGCTTCATCAGGATCTTCCATGCTTCTTCGCCTCATGTCCACCTTCTTCAGCCAACTTTTTGCTTCCACTTCCATTGGCAGCTCATTCATTTTCTCCAAAAGCATTCTTGAAGATGAATAACATGTCCCACTTGTCCTTGATTTGCATTAGCAAGATATCCTCTCCGGTCTTGTAGCTATTTCCTTCAACTTCCTCACCTTGTGAGCGAATTCTGTCTTCTTGCTTTGGGGACAAGGCCGCTTATGTTTATATTTATTTATAAACATTAAATCATTTATATTATTTGTAAACCATCGTGGTAACCTCACGGACAAAAGCGAAATTCGCATGTTGAACTCTTGTTTGATTCCAAACGGCTACAGCTGTCCTGTTTTTTCTAGCGTCACGTCTGCCGGAACTACACCAAACTGCTGATGCTTTGTACTCGTACGTAGCATGTGGTTCGCGCCACGTCGCTCTCGATCATCTCCTCCTCACGTACGTGCAGGCGCGGCAGGCGCGCAACGGCTCAGCGCGCGCCCGGCCGTGCCCGCGGCCAGACCAGAGTACGAGCCGAGACAATGCCGTTGGTGGCCCGTGCCCACTGCCGCTGCCATGCCATGGTATGCCCAGGCGACCAGGCCCAACCGTTAGTTGCCTGCCGCCCACCTGCTTTAAAAACGGCCCAGCCCCGCTCTCGTTGGCGTACATGGGGCATGATGGGTGGCACTGGCATTGTGGCACGGCTACTTAGGTTGTTCGTGCGTTGATGCGCTGCGGCCTCCCAGCAGGTGTTTGTACTTTGTTTATGTGTGGGTGTGGGGTGGGGCAAACGAGCGGCAGCTTCACGCGGTTTTGTGTGGCGCCCGACGCGCTTCCACCCGCATCAACCGTCGCCATCACGCTCACGCCCCGGCTTTTAATATGCCCCCGTGAAAGGGGTGCCGTTTACATGAGCACGTCCATGGGGATCCTCAGGAAATGCTGCCCAGGTCCTCATTGCCGCCTCTGTGCTACTGCTACCTGCTATCACTGTGAGGGCCGGGCCCAGTACCCGTACTCCCCTAACCAAGTTGGGTTTCTTCTTCATCCTTCTTGGTACTTTGGTAGTACCACCTAGTACGTACTTTTTTGGGAACACATAAACGGGGTTTTAGGCTACCCCCTCCCGTCCCACCGAAGTTTCGTCACCCCATTAAAGTCTTATCTTTTTCTACGTCATTCTGCCTTTATTCAAAATTTTTACACAAATATAATTTATTTTTTTCACGACTTATTTTGTATCAATAAAAAATCTTGAATATTGATTAATTTATTTTATGATTTCGTAAATATTTTTAATAAACACTATGGAAAAACATGAAGTTCAAAAGTAAAAACCACCAACCTCAGTATGGGACAGGAGGGGGAGTAGTTATCGGCCTTCACACTGCCTTGTGCCTGACAATGATCTATTGAAAAATTTGGTGTCATTGAAATCCATACTTGATGAGAACGTATATCTCCTCCCCCACTTTTTTATTACCATTACGTTTTGTTTATAGGGAACAGATGTACGACTTTAGGTTGGAAAACTTGGTGTCTTTGAGGATCCGTAATTGATGAGAACATATATCTCTCACCGCATTTTAATTTATCTTTATTAATGCCCAAGATGCTCCCCTTGTATTTCAAAACCTATGTCTTAGGAAATACAGGTTCTATGAGAGCCTATGACCTTATCACTAACATTTTTCTAACGGAGTCTCCAACTACCTATCCAATTAGCACCACACTTTATCACCACAATCAAATTGCCTTTTCTTGGGTATGCTTTTATCCGAAGCCATTCTCTAACCTCAAGAAACAAATTATTAGGTACATCTCTAACCTAAGCGTAATCCAGGCTGGGTTGGAGCTTGATTCTACACAGGAACAATATATGGAAGAAGAGAGGGCACTGGCTATCAAAGTTGGTACGTGTATCTCCGCCACATTGATCTGCATTCATGAGAGACAAATCAGGAGGGAGTCGAGGCTTGGCTTTTCTGATCGATCAACTCAGCATTTTACGCTGAGGATGCTTTTTTGTCTGAGGGTTCTTCCCCTTCTATACTTGCCTATTCTATCGAATGAAAATAATAATATTTAGAGTATCGAAAGAGACCCCTAGTTGTTCTATATGATCGATTCTAAACTTGTCCATTGATGATTTGGCTTGACTTATAGGCATGTTTTTATTGTACTTGCTGAATGAATACAGATTAGAGGAGCCCTAGTATGCCCATCCTCATTTTCTCCCTCAAATTGAAAAACCCGCCTTGTACACCACCGTGCACTCTACTGCCTTCATTCAAGAGTACCCACGTGCATATACCAATCTTTCGACTAGTCTCCTTCTGAAAATATTCCCTGTGTAGGGGCACCAGTGTAAACTTTTTTTCAAAAGAGAAAATGCGTCTTAACCACCCTAATGATCTACCAGGTCGCTAGCAACATCAGCAACTGCCGCCTCCCTCCTCTGCTCCTCCCTCTCCTGCTCCATTCGGCTCCCTCATATACGGGAGCACTCGAACACCATCAACCCGCCTTCTTCCAGATCTCCCCATTCCACACACACACCGCGCGCAGGCACAGAGACCTCCAAGCTCAAGCAAAGCATCCACCCCACTGGCGCCTCTCCTCCTGCTCTTCCTCCTCCCCAGTGGCCTCTGCGCCCTCTTACTCCCTCTCCCTCCACCTCCTCGCGCGGCAGCGCCAAGAAGTGCGAGGACGTCAAGAGCAGAACGGCGACGCCGGCAAGCGGCCACCAAGATGCAGGGATGGCGGCCGCGTGCCGGACGAGGGGAAAGAAGAAGTAGGCGCGGGCCGACCCAGAGAAGGACCTGGGCATCGTCTTCCCACGTTCGACCACGACGGTGACGGGTTCATCACGGCAAATCGAGCTGGAGGAGTCGCTGCGCCGCCTCAGGGGATCGCCGTGTCCGCCGACGAGGCTGCGGCCATGAGTCGCGCGTCGACGCCACAGCGATGGGCTAAATGTCGACATCCACGGTTCCGCGTGAGCTCTACGACCTCCATGCCCAAGAAGAGGAAGCACAGCACTCCGCCGCCGCCGGGGTCAGCGTGGCAGCGAGGGAGGAGGTCCCGTGGAGGCGGGCGACGAAGAAAATGAGCCGAGGGGTGAGGAGGGAGGGATGATGAGAGGACCTGCGCGAGGCATTCCGGCAGTGTTCGACGGCAACAAGGACAGGCTCATCTCCGCCGAGGGCTCCGGCACCGTGCTGGGCTCGCTCGGCCTGCGCCGCCAGGGCAACAGCCGACCGCCGTCGCCGACTGCCGCGACATGATACGCCTTCCCGCTCGACAGCGACGGCGACGGCATGGTGTCCTTCGAGGAGTTCAAGCGCATGATGACCGTCGTCAAGGCCTAGGCTCCTCCTCCTCCTCGTGGATCAAATCAAATACGAAACTTCGGATTTGCAAAAGGCAAGTAACGTTATTTTTGTTCTTGGATTGGAAAGACGCATCGATGATTGATAGCAGAAGAGCGACCGATTAACACAACTTACGCCAGGAGCTCATAATTGTTTATGGGGTTGTTGATTGCTGAAGTAGCTTTTCCATCTGTGTTTCTCCCCTGTTCTTCAATCTTGATCTCTCTCTCTCATAACTTCCACTCTAATTATTTCATAGTACTTTTTTTTGTAGTCTTTGCTACTGTTTTTCACTGACAGGTATTGATCAGATATGTATGTAAATATTAGTTCTTGCTCGCCGTCAGGTTAATCTGTGGAAAAATGGAACAACTAGATAAATCAACGAGTATGACTTGTTCATTTTGCGTGTTTGTGTCTGACCTTCCCTGTTCAAACAATTTGAGTATAAAGAATTGTTGATGATGTGTAATTAATTGTACAAGTCTGCGTGACACATGCTTTCTGCGACAAACTTTGACAGTTGAAATCTACTCTTGGTATCATGGAGTTGCCTGTTCATGAAGTAAAATCTCAAAGAAAGTTCTTGTCTTTTTGTGGACAAGGTATGCCTGTGTTTTACACTGTTTCTGACGACCCAGAGACTGAACTTGATCGTGCGGATTTTGTGGCGTAATGTTCATACGTGTTCCTGTGTTCATACGTGTTCCACCAGACCTCCAGTTGTTTGCTTGGATGTTATGCCCTTGACAAATTCAGCGGACAAAAGGTTTGGTTGATAAAAGCTGCTACTTTTACCTGAGTCACACAAGAACTGATTTTTCCAAGCAGAAAACTCATTCAGACCACAATGAACAATTCTCTGGTTTAGAAGTAAGGATTATAGGTTTCTGAGATGGAAACACTTTGTACTGGTTTCCCTCCAAAACAAAAGAAACATTCAAACTAAGGAAGACGACAAAAAATGGTTCCTTTATGCTTTTTGCTACAAAATACTTTTTGAGTATCGAATTCTTGCTCCAGCACGATCGAGAAAAAAAAACAACCAAAAAATTCTTGCTCTGTATTGTGCCTAGCTGCACGGTATCATTGCATTGGTTTGTACTGGCCTGAATATTATGGGCAGCCGGCAGGGAGCTTTCTTGCTCCTGCAACTTGTAAGCTGCATCATTCATACGCTATCTTTTCTGATTCAAGACAGAGTAGATCAATCACATAGACAACGATCGTTTTTTCAGAAACCTCCCCTCCCTTGTCGTTTGCGACGTTCTGATCACAGGCCCTTCAAACTTTGCTAGGTCAATGAAGATGACATTTTTGAAACGGCACTGAAAACTAATTTACTTGTTCAGATCGCTGTCAAAATTAACAATTCAATTCTCGGATCTGACCTGGCAATTTAATTATATTTCCACAGAGAAGGTGATGGTCGTGCAATTGCCGTCCATGTATACCTACCAAAAAGATGCAACCAAGCTCATGCAATCAGAGTCGATGATTATTGTTTGCTGTTTCCCATCGGTGTCCACGTGGCGTCATTTGCTGAGTGTACTGTTGTATTACCTGTACATAACTGCTAAGCATACGCTGCTTGATCCTTGATGCAAATGGAGGTATGGAACCAAACGTTTCCATTGGTTTAGAGTATAGATAGTGCCTAGATGGTTGACAAATGGAGCGTTGTTGGTGATGTGCAAACGTCCGGTTTTCCACACTACTGCATTGTTAATCACTGCGAGATCTATTTAAATTTATCTTGGGCGGTTGAGGGGTGATTTGACTTGATCCAAGCTGGTCCTGTATGCTGTTTCAAGTGATCCTATTAAATCTTGTGACGGATGGAGTACGTGTGAGTGTGCCGGTGTACTTCCAGGTGAAGTTGGATGTCCACCCGGATCTACCACAGTTGAAAAAATGAACGATGGTCCCTAAACCAAAATTTGAATTTACAGCCATTTTGTTAAAATCTACGGATGTCCAAATTAGTTTAGCCTAGCCTATGGGTGTGGAAAGTAACGAAGCCCCTGGCCGGCTGCTGGTTCTGTAGCTGACTAGCTCATAAAAATCACAGGGGTTTTTGTGACACCAGAACAGCCGACATGACAAAAACATCATGCAAGGGGACAGCTTGGGCGGCGAGATTCGCGACGGCGTGCGCTGCCCCCCTGCGCGGCACACACAGGCGGCATGTGCCCGGCGGCGACGACGCGAAATGGGTGTGGGTTTGTCAGAATGGAAGGCACGGACGGACGGACAGACCGCCGCCGGGGCGCATCTCCGTTGCACGCACGCGATGCTGGCTGGATTCCGGGGGCAAGTGGGACGGTGGAGCCAGGAGTGGGGGGCTGGCTGGAATACGGTTTCGATCCCATCTCGCGACGCCAAGAAAAGTAAACGGGCGGCCGGGATACGGAACAGGATACCGCCGGATTACTTTACCGCGGTGGTGAGTTCCCGACGTCGATTGGCCGGCCGGAGGTGATCTCAGTTCGGCCTGAGATTCGTTTTTGCATTACTCTCGCGTCGGCGCGAGTACGCCAGCAGGACATGGGGATCGAGCACTTGCAACCTTGCAAGATTCGTTTTCATAGGTCCCATGCCGTCCCGTCCCGCGGCGTGCCACCGTGTGCCACTATCGATCCGCTCTTCCTCGCGTCCCTGTGCACGGCGCCAGAGCTCCGACCATGGATTGCTCGCGGAATGTCGGGAGAGCTGCTGATCGAAGACATGGCCTTCGTCGGTGCAAGCCACTTCGTTACCAGCTGGGCCGCGACGCCGACGTGGACACCAGGCCGCGTTCGGTTTCTTCAACCAGCCTGCACGACCTTGCCAAACCTGGGATTCCAGCCAACAATCAGGCCGAAACGGCCGCTGGTTTAATCCCACACTGACCAAAATGCTTTCGCTCCTACCGCCTTGGATCACGATGAAAATGCCCATCCGGCCAGCCCTCCCCATACTGACCTTTTTTTTTTTAACAATTGCGCGATACAACCCAAACGACGTATCTAATCCTCGAATCACATCGTACGTAAATCTACCCTCGGTGACTTTTTTTTCACGATTCGCGTCTGGCCCAGCGACGTACATCACTGTCGCTATGAATACTGGCATCGTAAATCCTATCTCTAGAAGAATCTCCGACCGAAAAACTATCGTTGCACTCGCGAGATATGTCCCGGAATCTCGCTGCTTATTTGAGCAGCGTGAATCAACATACGGTGATGATTACGATTATATCGAGCAGTGCGTCATATCTACTATTTAGCGACTTTTCATATGGCACGAGCTAGGGCATATATAATAGGAAACTTCGTCGCATGTGTTCGCGTACTCAAAATAGAGATTCGGACATGTCATTCGTCTGAAAAGATGTATGTCTGACGAGGGGACATTATTTGATTATAGGGGAAGATAACCATACGACTTTATCCGCGCGAGAGTAAGGAATGAGACCAAAATTTATATGACACACGAAAGCGGAATAGTCTCGAGACACCAAAGAACACTTAGTTTGTGCAAAAAGCCAAGATGTAGGACCACCATGTGAAGCAAGAAGGCCGTAGCCAGGACTCCAATGCGCGACAAGCGAGAGATGATGTGTTTTCTTTTTCTTATCATCAACGAGGGAGCGTGCAGCATAAAACAGTGGACATAACATTGGAAAGTGCTGAACACAAATTTTAGGAAAATGAGAGCACTTAACACAAGCTGTCTTTAAAACAGGAGCTAGATTTTCATCCACAAGTCAAACTTAACCACAACTGTGCCGCTGCTTTGAAGGACATTGGTAAAAATATAATGTCGTAAAACTTTTTGAATTACATTGGAAGCACAAATTAGGCCCATACGAGATTAAAAAGGAACAAAATTAAGCCCATAATGACTAAAAAACTACAGTCCACAACAAAAAAGGAGGAGGAAAGGCCTAGTTTGAGGTCCAAGTTTCCTACTTCGGTCCACACGTTTCAGGCCCAAAACACAGTAACATGAGCCAAGGGCGGCAAGGCCCGTCAATCTCCTCCCCACGGCCACGGGCCACGACCGACCTTCCAGCCCCTATAAAGCCCTGCCCCAAAACCTAGGGTTTCCTCTTCCCCTTACAGCAGCAGCCGCCGCATCTCGCATCTCCCATCCTCCCTGCGCCTCCTTCCGCCACTGCCCGCCGCCGCCCGCTGCCGCCGCAGCAGCTTCACAGCCATGGGTAAGCAAAATCTTCTCCTGATCCTCTGTCCTCGTTTGCGCCTCCTCCTCCTCCCTCCCCCCCTCTCCTCGTGAACACACTTGTTAATCAGGTATGTCCCGTGGTATGCTATGCGCAGGTAAGGTGCACGGATCGTTGGCGCGTGCCGGAAGGTCCATAGGCAGACCCAGCTGCGGCCAAAGCGGGACAATGAAGAAGAAGCCCGCGGCCGCGCCCAAGGGATGCGAGTACAACTGCCGCTTCGTCACCGCCGTCGTCGGCTTCTTCTTCGGCAAGAAGCGCGGGCCCAACTCCTCCGAGGTAGGCGCCGCGGACGCGGCTTGAAGAAATGGTTTCGTTCACCCTTTTCGCCCTCAGTATGCTTTGCTCTTGCTGGTAGTAGTTTCGTTGTAGAAGGTGATGAAGAACCCATTGTAGTTTTCAGTTTCGTTGTTTGTGTGAGGAGATGGGAACCTGAGATTATATGTCTACCTCGTCTTTGGAATTTGAGATATAATGATATGTTGAATCATGGCTTTTATTGTTGTCTTTATAGATATGTTATGCAAATGAGTGAGTTGGATCATTCGTTCAACCTGACAGTGAGAATTTGTTTGCTTAGGTCTTACAATTCTCCCTTGATTAAGAAATCGGGTGTTTGTCCATCAGTATTGCAGGCGAAGTATAAAATCTTAATGGTATCTCAATTTGAATTTGAAACTAGTTTGCTGGATACATATGTGCTGGGTTCAAGTAGTTGTGGGATGGTAGTGGAACCAAGCCTGCTAGTATGCATACTGAAATGCTTGTTCTATTCTGGTTTTAGACTGTAGAAACTGCACATATGGTAGTGAATCACTTTTAGCAGAAATATAATTAGAAAATGTATACATGTAGAAATGAAAAAATTAACTAATTAAGTCAGTCAAGTTTTATTTGCATCATATACTCTTGCACCATAGAAGGTCACAAAGTCCACAACTTTTTTTTTTACTGAAAACTATTCAGGTCATGTCTATTGAAATTGGTTGCTCTACTATATTTTGGCTCTGTCCATGCCAGACGCTGTCATATGTAGAGTTAATTGAATTAAGGCAGGTTATTTTAGGTTTTGAAGGACATACTTCAGAGTCCTTGTTCTTCCAAATTGTAAAATGTAGAGTTAATTGAATTTAGGTAGGTTGTTTTCTTGAACATGACAGTTCGGAGTCCTTCCCCATGCCATGAATTCACACCAGAACTTTATTCCTGTGTACTCATTGGAAAAATGGAATGAATCCTTCTTTTTTGAAAGTAACCCAGCTTGATTAAGTAATTAGTTTCCGTGAGTCATTTTGATTTGTAGTTGGAGAACGGAAATGGCGGTTGCATGAATCTGTTTGTTGAAATTTATCAAAGTGACAAGGGGAGTCCGATCAGTGTATGTGACTGCTTTATTCATGACTGGTGAGTCTGGATCAGTGTATATGATTGCAGTATTGCGGACAAAGCTGTTAGATCATGGAAATTGTTGGAAACCATTTGTGCAAATGTGTCCCCTGAATTGTTTTGGATGGGATGTGCTTTCTTCCAGTCTTGTAGTTACGATTTTGTCTTGAAATATGATTTTTACGGGCAAATTTGTGTCTTCAGTGAACGATTTGTTTTCTTTGCAGAACAATGTGTCCCTGAAATTGCATGAACAAATGTTAATAGTGCAGACTGCAGAGTGATGCAAATGCGTTACCGGATTTTCGATTTTTTTTTCCCTTTCTAAAAAGTGGGATGTTCTGTCTTACGTTGACGTTGGCTGCTTGTGGTCGCGACTATTTCTTCGTTGGGTCGTTGTTTCAATCGTAAGATATCACCCCTTTTCTTTAGAAGGAACACCGCGATTTGCATTGAATCATATTGTAGGAACATTGAGCTCTTAACAATACATAGATAGATAGATAGAGGGGATTACTGGATTGACAAATACCACATGGCGGTCTTCGATAGAGCAACATCTACTCATTGCTAACCAATGAACTAGGATAATTGATTCCCTACCTTTTATGACAAGCTGCAGAAGGTTTTCTATTACCCTATTAGAACAGTAAAGAGCCGAACATCGATGGCTGGGGAGATACTTGCTTATTGCCAGTAAGAAAAAAAAAAACAATGGACCACAGCAGAAGCTGCCACAAAATTCCTCCATGATGGCGCTTACGCGTCTCTAGCCCTGCCCTGCCCCCTGGCCCTGCCTATTCAACTAGCCAACTTATTGACAAACTTTAAGTCGGATGGTGAGCTCTGACTAAATTCCTCCACCGCGCCGCCGTCCAGATCGCCCACAGGCACCCACGAGCTTAACAAATTCCTCATTGTTTCAAGTGTGAAGAAAAATATTTTGAGTTTTTGCAGCTCAAGCCATGCAAACCATTTGTTATACCATATAAGGCCCATCCATGTTCATAATATCTTCAGTTCGTCTTCATTGGAGCTGATCTGCTCAGCCACCGTCCTGGGCGCTTCAGCAGTTCAGCAGGCTGGGTAGCCCAGGCGGATGCGGATGCGGATGCGCAAAAACCACAACCGCAATTGAGGCTTGCCAGCTTGCCAGGTCGTGGATGCTCAAAAAAAAAAAAAAAAAAAAAAAAAAGCTTGGCCGTGTCGTGGGCCGAAGAACTCCGGCTCAATTCCGGCTGCAAGTGTGATGGGGCCAGAGCCTTGCTGTCTTCTCTTTTCAATTGTGGTAAAACGAAAACTAAAACTCTTTTTGTAAAAAAACGTAAATTATGAACTAATCATTTTGTCTTAAATAAATAAAAAAAAGAGAGAGGCCATCATAGGTCATGATCTTACCTTCCCTCATGAGTCGTTATAATCCGCACGCTCGATCAGGCTGGATCCAGCGGAAACACAGACTATTCTTTTTTTTTTTCCTACTATATATACAGGCTGAGCTGTAGCACAGTAGCACCAGTGAAAACTCAGGCCACTGTGAAGCCCACTGAGTAGGCCAGCGCAGCAGGGCAGATTCTCGGTGGTCCGTGCTTCAAAAATCGTCACGGCATGTCCAGGCCGCACCGAACCACCGCAGACTATGCGCACTGTCCCGCGGCGACCACGCCCCCGTCAGGACACTGCTCGCCGCCATGCCGCGCCGAGCGTCACACGCAGCGTGCAGTGCAGGAGCGGTGCGGCGGGAGATCGAGCGGGGGCGGTGGTCTGTCTCGTCTAGTAGTCGCCTCTCGCGCAACGGCAAGCGTCCAAGATTGGCTTTCGTGCACGGCCGGCCTGGTCACGCGTCGTCAGCCTGTTCCCTCCTCACCCACTCCACTCCAGATGTACCCGCGCGTGCGTCTTTCTCTCGTCGGTCCATCCCCTGCTGACCTGCTGCCTCCTCGCGTCGGACGCGGACGAAATCCCTTCGTTTTGTTGCTGGATCACATTGCCGGGGGCAGGGGACTCTGGTATGGTATGGCCGTATGGCCGGTGAGGGATTATTTGCACGCCGTGCCCAGCTTCACCGGCGCGGGCGATCGATCGTGGTCGTCTCGTGTGCACGTGTGCACGGATGTGATGTGGTGCTGGTGATGCGCACGTGCAACCGTGCACCGACTCGGTCCACAACGGCCGAACTCCAAGCGTGGTCACGGTCTCACGGGCTAATGGGCGAGCGGCATCTTAGGACATGGACGGCTATGGGGAGCAAAACATGGCCCAAGCTCTGATCAAATTGACAAAGGCGCATCGTGAAAAGAACAAGGGTACTTGCGTTTGATGGGTTTGAATTCTCAAACGTTGCAACGTTTTTCTTTTACCACGTTGGCTGTTTTTCAATCGATAATCACTGAAAAGTTAAATACTCCCTGCATCCTAAATGATAAGTCAATCCAGAAACTTGAAAAGTCAAATCATCTCAAGTTTGACCAAATTTATATAAAAAATAATAACATGTAGGATGCTAAGTATCATTGGGTTATTCACCGATATGGCGTCATTGTGTAATCGCTAAGCGGTGTATTATAAGGTTTTGCCGCGATGAGGTACACATCACAGAAAATGCCACCAAGGAGAGAACATATATGCCGAATGGTGTTAACCATCTCGCCGGGCTGAATCGCAAAAACACGAGACAAAAGTTTGCCTTGCAGCCGGATGCAAGCCGGGAGCAGTGTAGAGCTGATGTTTCATTCTCTGGTGCTGCACCCAACCGAAAATATTAAGTGATTGTGTAGTTCATGAAGCCATCTCCCGATAACCTATTGTATGAATCAGACTGTGATGTGACATGGCACTTGCATTCAGCCAGCAGCTAAATAATTATACTTGCTCTTAAACGAAGTACATGGCTATTTAATTATGGCTACATTTGTTTTATTCCGAAGAGAGGAAAGTTGAAATGTCAAAGAAGTGAATCAGAAGCACTAGAAATTGCATTTTATAGGATATCCCTCATAGTGTAAAAAGGAGAACGCTTACTCTCATTTGGTATTTGAATCACGTATCAAAAACACCGTTCCATGCTCTCTTCGTCCTAAAATAATCATTCACAATTTGTCCCAAGTAACAAGAGAGTTTTAGGCGAAATAACCCCTAAACTTATTTTTTAAATGCAGTATTTACGTCCAATGAGCTATCTTACTGAGGCATACTAATGATGCTCATCAGATTAACCTTAGATTTCTTGCTGCGTAAGAATCTTGTCATTCACTTGAGTGGGAGCATCAATGGTGAAGTGGTGGCCTATACCAATAATTAGTCTCACAAAATAAAAAGTTTATAGTACAATAGTTTCTAATGATGCTTTGTTGTTGCCATAAATCGCATACAATCGTATAAATTAGCGGCTAAAGAGTAATCTTGAAGACCGCACCAAATCACATTGTGACTTATATAACCTGAGACGGAGGGAGTACTGTTAATCATGGTTTAAAACACCTGTCAATTATACAAGAACAGAGATTAGTAGGAAGTGGTCAAAAGTGTACGTACTTTAGCTAACTAAGCTGATAGTGAGATAAGCTCTCCAGTGCCCCACTGATTCGATCGATTAAGCAAACGCTTATTTTAGTACACGCTGTCAGTGGCCATGCACGCACGAGCGCGGTAGCAGCTGCCATGGCCCGTAGATCGACATGGTCCTGCTCGCTCTGACAGCTTAACCTGCTTCCAAACAACGTCGCTGACAAGAGAGACAGGCCACCTGACCAACGAAGCGCGGAAGGCCAGCCGGCGTGTGCCGGCCGGCCGGCCTCAGTCTCGCTCTGCCAGAGGCGGCGCGCGCAAGTACTGCACCGGCTTCGGCCAGAGGCGGCGTCAGCGCGCAGGCCGGCGCCTGACCCGGCGCGCCGCGCGCCTCCGGGGAGCCGCGGTCCGCGCGCCGCCTTCCGCGGGCTCTGACACCGTTCTGCCACCGGCCCGGCGGCCTCGAACCCGGAGGCCGGGGGGCGTGTACGTACGCGGGTGCGCGCATGCCATGGCATGCCAGGACGCAAGGATCAGAGGGCGCGCATGCACACATCGAGCTCGCCGCTCTGATCGAGATCGTAAGATTAATCAATCGATCGGCCAAATTTCACGGCCCAGCCGGCGCCACCCCGAGCGTCGGCGTCCCCGCCCTTCAGGCAGCGTACGTACGTGCTCGTCAACGGACCGATCGATCAGAGCCGATCCATCCATGCATCGCGTTGGAGATGGCGCGTGACTGCAACCGCGCGCAGTTTTGAGGCCGTTTGCTGGCGGGACCTCGAGCGAACAAGCGAACGGCGCGCAGCCAGCGCGACCGGGCGCCTGTTCATGGCGGCCGGCCGGCCGGTGTCCTGATCGACCTTTCGCGGAAAACAAGCTGAACATTCAGGCCACGCACACACACACACCCCCTCCGATCTCTGCCGGAAACAAACAAGGCGAAAGCCATGCATTCCATTCCGCGACACCTTTTGCGCGATCGATCAGCAGGAGGATCGACCATGGCCCCCTATGGAAATCTCTCGCTTTAGAATTGCTCGTGTAAACGCTGTCCAATCGATGGGTCACTGCACGTACGCATGCAGGTGAACAACATGAACTGTATCCCACTCACTGAAAGAAAGTTCCGGTCTTTCCACTGCATTTGCCTGCCTTTAGCATCGGCCGTAACCGCATAACGGCATGTTTTTGTGCGTGAACACCGCAAAGCCACACAAACGAATTAAGCATTGGTCAATTGTCCTGTGCGCACTACTGGTAATATATATATTTGATCCAAGTGTGGATTAAAAGCCCTTTGTCTCCCATCCCATGAACAAAGCTCCTTGGATTGATCTGCCCTCTCTCCCTCATGGGTCCAGCCAGGAGAGAGAGAGAGTTTGGCTGTGGCCTGTGGCATGGAGTAGTGTTCGGGTTCTATATTCTTCTTGGGATTGGGGTCCTTCCTTAGCGTCTCACACCAACCAGTAGTTGCTTGTTCCCCTCCCTCTCTTCTCGCATCATCTCTTTCTTCTGTATAAATAGCCCTTGCTCTCCCATCTTCCTCCTCCACCCAACTTAGTTACTGAATGCCCTCATCTCCTTCCTCCTGCAGTAACTGATGGCCTTCTTTGTGATCTTCCACATACTTGAACAGCTACTCTACAGAGGCATCAGGCTTTGGCTTGAGAACTCTACCTGCATGAGCAGCGGAATGTACAGTTCAGCAGCTCAAAGCTGTGAGGAAGAAACACGAAGAGAGGGCCAACATCCGAAAGGCTGCAGCATGATATTGGTGGCGTCAACTTCGTCAGCTGGCAGATGCGTGTTGCTGAGGGAGAGGAAGCTATGTACATCCGATCCACGTGTGCATGCGCACCGAGTCAAGATTGAGATCTTTTCTGCATCCCACGGCGGCTGCCACAATAATAAACCAAGGGTTTGAGTTTCATGCTTTCCATTTTACGCACTCTCTCTACGCTCCTACCGTGTGACTTGATTCTATTGCAAGCTTTGACAG
>JADLZK010012183.1:0-112610 GCA_015847255.1 Hyparrhenia diplandra | reverse complement strand
GAATTTTTGTTATAATAACAAAGGAAAATCACCTTTTGCTCACTACCTCTCATGGAACTTCGCAGCTAGTTTCCTGCAGCCTTGTCTACTGCAAACCTAGGCATGCCGTTTTCTGTGGTGGTGGTGGTTGTGTGTGTGTTATGGGGGTATCGCGTTGACTATAAGGATGAAAAGCTTGGTCGAACTTCGAGTCGGCGTCACTCAACTTACGTTTTCTACTTCTACATGGCGGCACGAAAAGCGAAACACGAGTGCGGTAAAGCCGGACACGCAGCACGAACACTGCGAACTTTTACGGAATGTCGAAGCGGATCAATTCGGCGAGAACTTATGGCCGAACGCGTGTCGATAGACGAAATTTAATCACGGAATACCATCCTACAGTTCATTACTTTAAACAAGTGCACGACCAAAGCTAACAAGAGCACTGGGTTCAAGTGCATATGTGTAGCGAGCAAAGTACGCGTCTAGATGTATAGCCGATAGGAAGCACTTTTACGAAGCAGTCAATTATTGGTTACTAGCTTCTCTACTACGAGATGTGCTCGGATGGCGAGGCGTATGCAGTTTTCATCAATATCGCGCACAAGGTTACGAACTAACGAGGGTCCTACTACGGGAGGCGGCCGCGATTCACGAGACGGGATTACGCGAGGCGGTCAGGCCGCGCATTTTCAATTGGGCGTGGTTGTACGCCTGTGCCAGTGGGCTTTTGAGCCATGTTCGAGATTTGTTGTCCAGAATTTAAAATCACGCAGACTTTGTCGAGGAATATAATATAGAAATATAGAAATGCGAGTCGAACAAGCGCAAACCCGAGTCGTTCAGGGTTCGAGTGTTTGTTGATTTCAGACTAAATCGAATTTATTTGTCCGAGAAAAATACTGAAATCGATCGGGTCAAAGAGCAGAAAGCGGTAGCGATTCGAGCTTCCCCTGGTCAGATTCCGTTTTCAACCTTAGCGTGCGACACGCGTGCCTTAAACCCAAAAGCTAAGGTTAAGCTGATAGGGAGCGCGAATTGACTTATATACTTCAACATAAGTACAAGAGAAATGCTGGCAGCAGATTGTCCGCTTCAGGAACCAATGGTGCTCAGCGCCTCAGCCGTGCTCACAAATATCCAAGAGAAGCAGCTGGGCTATGGATAAAGAATTGGACAAATCGATCATGTGTGTGAATACCCATACCTAATTGGTAGACCGATTTGTACCTATGCCTACCCATTGCACATAAGGTATTTATCTCACGACTGGTACAAACTCCTCCAGTGTGCAGGACTAAGCAAGCTATCCTTATAACGGTTTCATCTAACTTTACAATGTAGAGATGCACACCGCTACTATTTCTAATAAATGATTCTAAACATTAGTTAGAGTCTTATATCTAATGGAAATTACTAATGGAGGTATGTTTCTAAGTTTGTCCATAATGTGTACCATCTGTAGCTCATCATTTGTGTTTTCCGGGTTGTAGAATTTCATTGGTATCATAACAATTTGTACCTTTCTCCTGTTTAATTTGTATGTGAACTATACAGAGGTTTACAACCTTATGAACGCGTGTTTTGTATTTTCGTGATGATACATAACTGTAGGAGAATTTGTACCATTTGTCCAGATGTTGCCGACGGAGCACAAAGCATCCACCTTAAGCAAAGTGATGCATTACAATAATAATCATTAGTGTCTATGAGATGTCTGTGTGTGGCCATTTAGTTCTTTGACTATGTCATATACTATGATACTGAGATAGTTTTGTTATGTGTGGCTGAATTTCATACCTTGAGTTTTGCATATAAGTATCGCGGATTTTCCACATATATAATGCTGGGTACGACAAGTATGAGGGTTGCGAGAAAAGGTGAGCATCAAACACTTGTTAATCACCGGTGGTTGGAAGACTGGTATTTCAAAACCACCTTTTCCTGATTTATTAGAAAGCCAATATGTATATGCTCGTCGGTTTGCTTATTTGAGGATTCTTACCCTCTTCATCGTACCAGCTTAAAAGGCATGGAAAAATTCTCCCAGTCAGTCATTGAGTAGCAAAAGGTAGGTATAACATTCAGTACTTGTTCTGCACGAACTTTCCCTTGAGATTTCACTGGTATATCCCCAGGATATAGATACCAGTTCCTAGATCCTGTGGTATAACAATTTAATAGAATGCATTGGCAAACTTCACAGTGGTTGGGAGCTAGAGTTAATGGATGCACAGCCATTGCCTCACGAGCATGTGAAGCAGAAAGCATCAGTCAGGGTCATTGAACAATAAGCCCAGTGTCAGGTGCGCTTTTCAATTGAGTTACGAGGAAAGCTTTTACGAAGCCGTGGCTGATTTATCAAAGTGGCCATCTATCATTCGCAGTGGTACCAGAGGTAGGTGCTGGCAGGAACGAATTTGAACTACTCCTGCTGCGATATCGCCAAATACTACGAAAGATGCAAACAGCTACCGCTACACACTCTCAGAGGCTCCAGCAGTCGCCAGCTCTATGGTTGCAGTTTCTGCTAAGGCTGATGCCTTTGTACCCATTCAAAGTCCTTCTGTTCATGTCATGAATATAGAAGATGCAGACGGCAAAGACACATGATATTACAGGCCAAGACAGTAGTCCTGCCTCTGGTTTTTGGCGAGTTCTGCCAAAGCTGGTATACTCTCGCACCCGTTCGGTGCTTCGCTGCAAAGATAGATATATTAAAGGAGACTCAAATAGCCTTTGAATTTTGCAGGAAGTTAAAGGAAAAATATGGAGGCTGCACGCAAAGGACCGCGGGGACTGTGCAAGCGGTGAACACAAGACCTCCAAGCACAAACAAAATGACTGTTTTTCAGAAATCATCATGTAGATACCGTAAATGGGACCCTGGGTATTCTAAAGGCCATACAGATCATGTTTCTGGAAAATACTCAGCGAGTCCTGATCAAACCGATGTTGCTCAAGCCTTATTGACCAGCCCTTTGAGAAGGAAATCAGTCTGTGGATGAGCTTGATTCATCAAAAAGTTGACAGAGATGGCAACATCAGGGAGAAGGATGGACACTCAGGTATTCATGTATCACAGCATCTGGTCGAGGTTAAAAATGCCGATGCCAAGCTCAGCAATCATGAGTCCAATCCCAAACCTGGGGGTGATTCCATGTCCAACAGCATCAAGAACAGAAGTAACAATAAAAGAGCCTCTCGGAAGTCATTTTACATGAAGGGCATTCAGTTAACCATGATGGCATCACCTCAGAGCTGAAGAAAGCACACTGAGGGGTTTTAATATTTCTACATTAGAAATGGGACGCAAAGGTTGTTGAACATGCTGGTGTTCAGGCATTGAAGGCAAGAACAACACTAAGAGTGAGGGATGGACTAGATGGTGCATATGCTCAGAAAAGGGAAGAGCTTAGCCTCCCCAGCTAGCTTAAATTTGCAAAAGGAAGACCTGGTGTCAGAAACTGGTCCTTTTTAGATCTCTCCATTTTCAGTGAGTAGACTGACTGATGCATCTGAGAAGCAGCAAATGTGTTTCATCTGAAAAAGGATAAATCTTGTTGAAGCTAATGCTGTTAGTTTTGGAAAAGCAGCACTCTAGCTTTTCTCTACAAACGAACAAACAAGATCTAGGAAGACTTCACTCAAGCATGGTGGTCCATCAGTGGGATCAGCTTTCCCGATGTTCTTCAAGTGATAAGAATGTAAAATCTTTTACGGAAAGCAGAAAGTGTCATTCAAAAGCTTTTAGCGACAGAAAGTAAATGCACCATGAGTTCTTCTGTTGAAGATGGAAAAATCAAATACGAGTTTTCAGTTTTCAGAATAAAGATCGCGACGGAAAAGTACACAAATTAGTGGTAGTGCAGTAAATCAAGATTGCTTGAATGAGATACGAAATGCCTGTACAAAGGATCAGGCACATGAAAAAATCTGTACACAGTTCAAGTAATTCACAACAAGTGCCCTCTTGTGGAAATGCTGGCTACAGGATAGCCCGATCAGTCAAAAGTGAATGGTAATGAAGTGGCAGTGGCATCAAATTCTGAACTTGAGAAGGTGTTGTCTGATGCCACTGTGAGAAAAAGCACAAAACAATTTCAAGACACTTCAAGGAATGTTCAGGCTGAAGCAGAGTTATTCAAAGAAAGCACCCACACTACTATAAGGAGGACTGCTGGTTTTAAAGAGGCATCGGGTGCTAATGTCAAGTCTGAAGGGGTCAGTTATCAACAGTGATAAGAAAGTTGTTCCTGAATCCTCGCCTGCGAGAAGTGATTCATCATGAGCATGCTGACCCAGTCTCCAAAAATGGCGACAGCACAGCATGTGCAGCTGAACTCAAAACAAATCCTCCAAAGAAAATCCCTGATTTTGTAGGTGACGAATACTGTTACCAGCGGACGAGTGCTTGCACCAAGATAGATGGTGCACAGTCTAGTTTGGAGTTCAGTAAAGTGATGTCTACCGAAAATATTGAGATAAACCCCCATCTTGACAATGCAAATGCTGATGTAGCAACAACAAACAAATTCACCTAAGAAAATACCAAACACAAGAGTAAGGAATAGAGCTGCAAAGAGATCATGGAAATCTGACACCAACACGAGCAATGCTACATTAATGGTCAAAAGACTGAGACAGTGGCTGCTGATTCACTGTTTGATGACTGGTTTTCCCGCAGGCAATGTTGAAGATGAAGTCTGGCCTAAAAATGATTTCTAGTCATGCAAGTGTTAATGACTGTGAAACACTTTCTCCCAAGAGCCAGTATCAAATGCCAGAATTAGGAATGCGGTTGCCAAGAGGAAAATAAAAACTGTAGAAGACAAGTCTGGCAGCAAGTTTAGCAAAATTGGTAGTGCCATTACATCTGAAACAAAAAGCTTTCATCAAAAGAGAACTGAAGGGGTTTCGTGCAATATCAACAAAGTAACACTGCTGATCCAGAATCCAAGAAGTCCAATAAGGATGTGAGAGAGGTATCTGGACATGTTTTGCCAAGATTCTTGCATGGTAGACAAGCAAGGACCATATATTTCTAAGTTGAGAAGCAGCAAAAAGAAATCAAGCTCTGAATTCTGTTCTGAAAACGAGAAACGAGACTATGCTGTACGCGATCTCAGCTCTAAACACAAAATAGAACTGGCAGTTTGTGTTCCATATCTGATGCAAAATCAAAGAAGAAAAGCAGCGCTTGTGCTCTGGAAACACCAAATGGAAAAATAAGTGAATCTGGAACCTTGATCACGAGTGAACCTGCATTATTTATTTTTAAGTGGAAATGCGTCAGCAGAAAAGGGGTTATCACTCAATACTTGGACACTTGAAGGGACGAGTTTGTAGGGATTCACACCATTGGTCGTACCAAGCAGCACATTTCATTGCTCAAGACCCACTGAGGAGAACTGAGAAGTTCTTTGCAGCAGCTGCAGCAGGCAGGTCAGGAGACTATGTTCTAGGTTGCTAAGAGTTTACAAACTTTACATCTTAAAATACTTATTATCATCAATTATATGACCATTTATAAATGAAAAGATATGGATGCAAGTATATGGCCTGCTTGAACATATTAACTTTATTTGCTAGTTTATTATGTCAAAATTTTTGTAAGTATTTTTAGATTGTGTGGCAAAGTTCTGTCTTTTTCACAAAACCTGAATGGTAACATAGTCACAGCTTCTTTCTCCAATTAGGTGGATACTCAAGAGCGAGTACTTGACCTCATGCATTGAGGCCGGCAAGTTCAGTGGATGAAGAACCATTTGAATGGTTTTGGTACAGGCTTTAATGATGGACAGACGATCAGCCTTGGCGGCTCCCAGAAAATGGCCGAGAAATATAAGGCAGCAGATGGGTCACGGCGCTTCTACGGAATGCAGATCGTTGTCTATGGTCAGCTCAGCTATCACCAACTCTGGTAATAGTTCTTTGCTTATAGTCAGCTCGTTTGCCAACAGCCTTGTGTGCCTGAGGAAACTAGTGTTGGCATGTTGCACAATAGGTCAAAAATCACCTATTATCTTATTTACTTTGGGTTAGATTTTTGTTGCGCATTTTCTAAATCTAGAGTTCCTTTTTGTTTCCAGGACACAGTAAAGCGTGCAGTAAAAGCTGGTGATGGCACCATTTTAACAACATCGCCACCATACACTCGATTCCTAGACTCCGGGTTGAGCTTTTGCCGTAGTATCAGAGACCATACCAAGAGCAGACGCATGGGTTCAGAAATTCATCAGTCCCGAGTATTCCTTGTGTCAGTGCGGATTATCTGGTTGAGTACGTCTGCAATCCTGGCCAGACCCCTCGACGGCATGTTCTCTTCAAGACGAACCCATTTATTTATTATTTTAATATAAACCTGGAAGAGTACCAATACGGCGCCGACACGTCTGTGCCACGCGGCGAGCACTATGGCGTCAGGCGTGTCCCTGCGCTGCAGGCTGCTGCCGCAGAGGAAGCCCGTCCCGGGACGCAGTAGGTCACACGATCTCATGATTACGTACGGGTCTCCTTGCTTTCAACGACGGCCTTGGCCTTTCCATCCGCATCCGGGCGGGCGTGTCATCATGAGACCACACGGGCACAAACGCACGCCGCTCGCCCAATTCGGGAAACCAACCCTCGCCGTCCAACCCCGCTCCTCAATCGAGCCGGGCACAACGACCTGGCTTTGGAAGCAAGCGAGCGAAAGAACGGGGCAGCCAGCGGCGAGTCGATCCCAACAAAAAGAGGCGCGCAGGTGGTTTGGCTTGGCACATGCATTCTTGATTCTTCCGTGCACGGTGGCTGCACCGATGGATGCTTGTATCCGGCAGTTTGGCGCCGCGAGCCATCGTCTCCACCTGGTGGACTGCCGAATCGATCGTCCTCGTCCCTTGGCTCGGCCGGACTCATCAAAGCGGCTGCCCAAGAAAGCCAGCCGGGTGCAGTGGAGCCATCATATCAGTGGCCGGTCCGCCCGGCGCATGTGACGACGCGAAGGAACGCCATGGATGAAAAGGATGGTGCGATATGATCCTTCCCTTCCATTTGCACTCCACGTCTCCACCCCCACTTGCTGGTTGCTGCTCTAGTGCTCTCTTCGCCCCGGTATTGAAGAAGAGGCAGAAAAGGGGGCAGTAAAGATTGTTCTGTTCTGGCCCGGCGCGTAGGCATGCGCGCCCGCTGGCTGGAACAGTGGAACAGCGTCCCAACGGAAACAGAGCAGAGCAGGCAACAATTCTGGCTCTGGCACAGCGTTGGTGCTCAGCCCAGGCCGGGCCGGGAACGGGAATTTCGCAATGGACCTGTCGGTTTTCGTTCGCAGCAGGTTGGTTCCTCCCGTTCTCGCTCGTTCGTTCCTATCCAGTTTTCCTGGTTTGCCTACCCGGCTACCCCAGAACGGGGCCTGCGTACAGGAGCATGTCTGCATGTGCAACAGCGTCGTCGTCTTTCCCTGGTTGCCATGGAGCAAATCATCGCCACGGCATGGGCTTGGCCGCCACGGCCCATGGACATGGTTAGCAAACCCCTACTGTGGAAATGGGCAACAATTGTACTATGTAATGCGTCGTCTTGAACATTAGAGTCCGTTGCTCCTAATATATTGTTATTAATTATTGTTGTTAGTATTATTAACCAATATTCCTTGCCATGAGCGACCTAATACAAGACTGTTGCACAGTGTGGCAGTCACGCCGCTGTCACGTGCGACCAAGCAAGGAACAGGAGAAATAAAAAGAAAACAGTCTCATCAAGACAAGTACAGGCTACAAATCCCTTGCTTTCGTAGGTGGGGAAGGGGGTGCAGGCCTAAGTCGAGCCATGTGCTGAGTCTGCTGACAGAGAGCTCCTCCATCCACCACTACGCCGCCGTCGCCTCCAGCTGGAACGGAGTCGAATCCGATGCGTGCGTCACAATCATAGTACTCCGTACCAAGCATCACTCATCAGCATCAGATCAGGGTGATGCTAATGCTAATATAAATCTAATCCGCGGCTTTTTAGCTAGCTGCGAAAACCAGCTCGAATTCAACCGACGAGCAGAGAGCAACAAAAGCATGCGTGCCAAAGGAAAGAGACGGAATTTTGCCAGCCGGAAAGGTCCTTGTGCAATTCAGCGGCTCATTATTGGCTGGGCTGTGTTCACATCTGACGCCTAGCTAGCGTGCTTACCATTATGGCCGTACTGTTGGTTAAGCGTAATCCACCGTTTGAGAAGCAAGTACAGTACCGCCTACCAGTATGGCCGTACTGTTATTCTTGTGTTACTTGAAGCAGCTAGCGCGCGTCCAAGACTGCCTTTTCTACACGTTTGTTCTATTTTGCTACTGCTACATATAGTACTATGTACTATTAGATCACAACGATCTGGTCTGTCTGTACTAATTCGTCAACCCGGACTCTGACATGGGCTAAAAATTTAATAGATGCTAGTATGTATAAATTTACAGTTTATGATGTCGATTACAAAGATTGATATATATACTTCCACGGTTCTACTCAATATACATGCAAATTTTGAAACAGTACAGACCCGTCGCCTCCTCTATCTTCTATGTACCGGATTATTAGTTTAAACCAATCGTGTCATCGTGTGGCTAGAGTCCCTGAATCCTCAAGATAATAAATCTGCTACACATGGCGTGTACGCGGTCACCATAACGGCATAACCTCCTCTACGCTACATCTACATGCATGTATCATCATCTGTGAATTAAAACAAGAGATGAGGCCGGCCGGGGCCCGGGACGTACAAAGTGTTGGAAGTCATATGCTCTTTTTGTGATGAGCGAGGCAACTGCATTGTTCAGATCAGATGCTGTTCACATGAGTTCCATCATACCATTGGTTGACACAACGCTCCTTTGATCACATGATCGATCGGCACATCAAAAAACACTTCACGGCTGTCCGTCCTGGCCCCTCCACTCTTTCGTGCCCATGCTTCCCATCAATGCACGCGCGCTCTATAGATTCTTGCCAAACTAATACGGTTAGTACGAACTGTGGCTCTGTTACCACAGTAACCGTAGTCCCTCGCTCGATCTGGATCGATCTCAAATTAACTAGTACAAACTAAGAGTCATTACTATCTAAAAAGTACAGTACAAAACAAGAGTAGATCTTTGCTTGCTATGAATTTAATCAATGGAGCCTTTTCCTGGAGAATGCACATGCTCTGCTCTGCAGCGTATACGTAGTACGTGCGTATCCTTTTCGACCTTCTGGGCGGCAACACGTACGTATGACACTGCTGCTTTAGGCCTTTGCCTTTTTTCTCTCACGGCGTGGTCCTTGCCAGATTTATGTGCCCTTCCTTCTGCGCAGCTAGCGGTTATTGTTGTTGGACAGCCATTACTACTTCTGCATATGGTTGTTGTATGTAGTACCCTTTTTCATGTGAAAAATCATAAATTTCTGTTGTAGGGCAAGAAACAATTTTATCAAAGAAACAAAAGATAAAAATGTTGTACGCAATTTATAGCTCAGGTTCGATTGGGAGAGAACTATAAATTGCAGCAGTTTAATTTCAGTTCACTCGCACAAAAACAGAACAAATAAAGAGGTGAATTGAAGTTCTGGTGGTACGGTACTGCTGGTTGCCCACACTGTCTGCCCACTACTAATAGCTGTTTTAATACTGTTACAACCACTAGTAGTGTATGAGCAGTAGTTCTGAGTCACACAAATCATTGTGGTGCAGAATTGCAGATATGGGCATCCTAGGGTGACAGTTCATTAAGCCCAATTAATAAGTTGCATCGGCAACTTAGTGTCTACTGCTGTACCAGCAAATATCAATAGTAAGCTTGAAGTTGTTGCTTCCTAGTGGCCTGAAGCTCCAATAAAATTTGGATGTGTAACCACACTTTATTCAGCAAGTCAGATTGTGGTGCATGTATAGTCGTTGTAGACTTGTAGCGTATCTGCTACAGCTTGTGCTCCATGCATGCTGACGTGTAGTAAAAAAAAAGAAAAACGCAAAGGGTGAGTGTTTCTAGGCTGTGAATGGCCAATAGGAGCAGGAGGAACGGTATCTGTCTGAACCACTCTGCCACTGTGCAATGTTCATGCATGACCAGTTAAAGAAGTGATGAATGAGATAAGATAGTTTAATGACATGACAGTGTACTAATCTCCATACTATCTCACCAGACGCCGTAGACAATGGATCATTTCATTTGGACGAGAGACATTGAATATTACCTGTCGCACAAGTTGGAGTCGATCCGCTGATGATTTGTATATATATACACTACTCATTCGAAGATGAGGTGACGTATGCTTGGGTTAGATAGCTGTACGAGTTCCTAATCTCCTTGCCTGGTAGCCACTAGAAGTACCCGGCGAGGGGATTTTTAAAGGCTCAGATCGCCTTGTTGTACCTGAAGATTCTGCTGCTACACTGGTACCCAAATTACGGGCTAAAAAGAATTTGAGAGTGCAGGTAGGCTGGGCACCGCATGCAATGCATGGTCCATGAATGCACGCACCCGCTCAGTTGCATGACAGTGCGCGTACGTACCTGCTCGCCTATTTAATTTGTGATAATTAGTCTGTCCGAGATGATGCGTACATTGTGGGTGGACTGAACGTACTTACACTGAAGCATGGTTGTTGTTGTGGTTCCATGAAAGCATATTGTTGTCCTTGCATGTGGATCGGATCGTCAGCCAAGATGCGTCCGATTGTATTCCCTTTATATCGTACTATTATACATTATAAAGTAGGAATTATAATTTGGTCAAAAGTCAAACATTTATATGATACTAATCAAAATCTAGATATCCATAGAGTGTAGGATCATAGAATTTGTTTTAAAAGTTCACCCTAAGATAATTTTTTAGATAAAGGATCAATAGCATCCGACCTCTACGCCCGACGGCGCATACGTCTTTTATTACAAAAATTTCAAACGAAAAGAGCACAACCATAAATGTGCCTCCACCCTCCATTAGAAATCTCCAAAGCAATTATCTTAATATTTTTTCGCTCATGACGTAGAGTGTGTTCTTGGCACGCTCATCACGCAAGAATCGCACCCGAAAACGCATTACCCGATGCGGCTCACCGAAGGTAACCGATAAAATTGAATTTACTTTGACATTGCTAAAAATTATATCATTTCGACGACGTCAAATAGCCCGAAGATACAACGGCAACCCCAGCCCGTGTCAATTTCTAATCTTACTACGTTGATTAGCAAGCCAATTCGCAAACATATGACTTATTGATCTAGGAAGAGTCAAAACCAAGTAGGAAAAGAAGATAATCCTCCACACCATCCTCGCATAAGGACAATCAAGGAAGAGATGTTGAATAGTCTCTTCCCTATTACAGCCACAACATTTGAGGCTACCTTTCCAATTTTACTAGCAAGATTATCTTTAGTTAGAACAACTCACTTCTAAAGAAACCAAAGAAAAATCTTAATCTTTAGAGGAATCTTTAATTTTTAGACCATCTTATGTCGAAAACGGAGGTGGTGTGTCAATAAGATGCAAAAAAAATCGAACAGCATATAATCCAGTTTTAGTTAGGTTCCATTTAAAGGAATCTGAACCATCCACCATATCAACATGAGCAGTTTGTGCTACTAGATTTTGCTACCCTAACAGTTTATTATTCACCAAAGCCCTTCCTCAAAGAAACATTGAGGGGCTTGCGGCCATGACCTTTTGCCACGATCGCATGAGGATCACGCACAATATTATAAAGAGATGGATATTTAAATTTAAGTGGCACCACTCCTACCCAGGTGTCATCCCAGAACCGAGTTTTGGTCCCATCTAGTACTTTGAAGGAACCATTGGCCATTACCTCATATTTGATACGCATGAGACCTCTCTAGAAATGCGAATCATAAGGTTTGACTTGTACTTGGGTGAGGAACTTGGATTTTAGATATTTATTTGTTACTAAAGTTTGCCACATGCCATCGGTGTTTAGCAACTTCACCAACCACTTAGCCAGTAAGCATTTATTTTGTAAATGTAGATCTAGGATCCCAAGCCCTCCTTGGTCCTTGGGGCAACACAAGATGTCCCATTTGGCAAGTCTATACTTATGTTTCTCGGATGATCATTGCTAGAAAAATCTTGATCAGAATGGTCAAGGTGTTTTTTTAGCACCTCCTAAAGGATTTCAAAGAAAGACATCATAAACATGGGTAGGCCGCTAAGTACTTGAATTGAGCGAGGACAAGACGTCCCCATACGAAAGGTACTTGGCTTTCTAACAAGAGAGTTTTTTCTCAAAACGTTCTTCAACTTGTCTCCATTCGACTTAAGGACTTTCCTATGGTGCATTGGAATCCCCTGGATATCTAAAAGGGTATTCGCACGCATTACAACCAAAGAGATTGGTATAGAACTCCTCCATCTCTTTAGCCTCAACATAGCGTAAGATTTCGCTCTTGTGGAAAATGATCCTTAGCCCCGATAATTGCTCGAAAGCACAAAGCAAAAAGTTTTAGATTCTTTGCTTGTTCCAGTCATGATCAAGAAAGACAACGGTCTCATCCGCATATTGCAAAGTTGACAAGCCATCATCTATAGACGGCGATTACGCCTCTTATTTGACCATCTGCCTTTATTCTATTAATAAGGAGAGCTAGCATATCACCACAATGTTAAATAAGATAGGCGACATAGGATCTCCTTGCCGGAGCCCTCGCTTAGTCCGGAAGTAAGGACCAGTTTCGTCATTAACTTTGATCGCCACACTTTCCCCCGGTGACCATTCCTTCAATCCATCTACACCACTTTGGCGAAAAACCTTTCATGCGTGGAGTTTGCTGAAGGAAAGACCATTTCACTTTATCATTGGCCTTTTCAAAATTAATTTTAAAAATGACCCCATTTCGTTTCCTGGTGTGCAACTCATGGACAGTTTCGTGTAGAATAACTACTACTTCCATGATATTCTGGTATAAAGGCAGTTTGTGAAGAACTCACCACGGTCTTGGCTATATTATTTAGTCCGTTCGTGGCAACTTTTGTAAAAATTTTAAAGCTGACATTAAGGACACAAATAGGTCTATACTGTTGAATTTTAGTAGCCACTTGTACTTTTGGAATTAGAGAGATAATCCCAAAATTCAAGCTGTAAAGGTTATATATAATTTGCACGTTGTTAATTAAAGTATATGAGCTTATAGAAGTTGACATTCAAAGAAAGAAAAGTAGTGCTATTGTTTATGTCTCGTATAAAATCATACTCCACGAACAAAAATACTCCTTCACGACAACAAAAATACTCCTTGACGATACACAGGCATCGTAGCGCTTCTCTGCACGGTCCAGTTTGAGTAGAAATGAGCTGCCGTAAACACGGAGGAGCCGGCGAGCAGGTCAGTGGAGCAGTATATCGACGATGAGAACAACTTCGAACACGCCATGATAGCGCCTTTCTCCCCTGTTTGTGGTGCGACCGATCAAGACAAAGCGCGGTGCGGTCGGATCGATGACTTCACCGATTCCATGGCTACGTAATCAATCAATCGTAGCGGGCGGCGCTCCAGAATCAGAATGTCTCCCCGCCCTCTCCCCGTCCCCGGCCACCGACCGACCGGCGGCGGTGCGCTGGTGCCTCGAAGACAGCGGGAATAAGGGATGGTCTGGAAAGCTACGCGCTGACGCGAAGACCGAACCAGCGGGGTCTCTTGCTCTTTCCCCGTGCGTGCATGTCGTTGACATGCGCGCGACCTGTTGGCTGCTGCCCCCAAAGAAAACCACCAACCCCACACACGCGTGGCGAGTCGTAAACTAGTGCCGCTGCGTGCAGCCTTGTTCGCCGGAGGGAGAGTAGTGAGGTGCAAAAAGGCGTTCCCGGCTATGGCGATACCCACGCACGGTGTCAGTGTAAAACCCCTTTTGCGTGCATGAGGGCACCCGCACCTGGATAGTTCTTGGCCTAGGAGATGTCCATGTCATCAACAAAGATATAGCGATCCAAAGAAGCCTATCTACATTCTTGTACTATTTCAGTACTTTTAATAGTGCGGACACATAAAAAATTAAATTAGATATATTGTCATCATCTTTGTGGCTCATTGTGTGGAGGCTTCATAACCAACTAAAAATAAAAACCAACTAAAAATAACCAACCGGTTGCATGCATCTTGACTCAATCCATTTCATTACATGGCCAACTAAAGATGAGCAACGGGTACAACCAAATAATTTAAACCTAAAAATAAAAATAAAATGTCGATACATATAGAGTACTGATTGATAATCATAACTCTAGCCATACATCTTTAGTTCAGGCAACAAAAGCAGATTGAATAGTTAACTACGTCGCTGAGGAAGAGTCACCAAAAAGCCAAAAGTCATCTCTGAAGCAACAACCTCTGTCATAGCCCACTAGAAATTCCAGTGAACCTCCTATCAAAGTTTCTGGAAAAAGAAAACAAACAGTAAGTCAATTAATATAAAAAAAACAATTTCCGTAAAAAAAATAACAGTAACCAGAAATAAGAAAGTACCTTAGTTACTGTTGCCAGCCAATTTCTCCCTTAGCATCTTCAGTTCATGTACATCACCCCAATACTTCTCATTTTTCTTGCAATTCCCATTGATTGGGTCATTTGAGTGAATCAGCCATGCACTAACCTGAATTTAGCATACATGATTAGTTGTAGGTTCATGTATTTTGTGTAGCTACAAAAATAAAGTGAGTGATACAATTTTACTTACTAGCCTCACGTCCTCTGGTGGTTCAAATACAAGACGCTTTGCAGTCCTTCCATCGTTTCCATCTTCTAAGTTGATGATAGTTTTGTCTTTCGATTTCTTTTTAAAATTTTGGTTTCCTGAGTCATTTTTTGGTGGTGCTAATTGAGATTCCTTTCCCATAAGTGGCCATGGTGTCGAAACATGAGGATGGAATGATTGTGCAGGTTGTAAAAGGCTCATAAAACCACCAGGTGGATAGTAATTCATACCACTGGAAAATCAAGCAAGCCATATAGTTACTTCTACTGAAACTAATATAGCTAGCGAACTAACTTTTTCTGAACATAATAATAAAATGACAACCAGTGCCTGAAAAATCAAGCAACCTATCATTACTTCTAATGAAACTAATATAGCTAGTGAACTAACTGTTTCTGAACATAATAAAATGATAGCCAGTGCATCAAGAGATTTACATATTAAAAAAACATACCCATTTGTGGATATGGCCGCTGAAGCTGTGGCTTGCGGCAAAGGTCCAGGCCACCATCCTGCAGAGAAGCCAAGTCATGGCGTCATACCATCAGTCAAGATCAAATGATTTTTGCCGTCTTGTAAAGAAAAAATGATTTTTGCCAAGGAACGTAGGCCACACAGTCTAGATTTTTGCAATGCTAACATCATCGTGCGGATGCTGCACCTGAACCAGCAGCAGTTGCCGAACGATGCGTACAAGATACTGGTGATGGATCAGCCCTCCCGATCTACTTCGTCTGGCCTAGTAACATGGATCTACGAGTAACCTTGCATAAAGAAATAGATCCCCAAGTGGATTACCTGATTGCCCCCCTACAGTAGGAACTGCAGCAGGAGCAGAGCCGGTCTGATATGGATGAACAGGTCCGTCCTGGTCTGGTGGCGGAGCCATCTGCCGCTTTGGTTCGCTGGCTCATCACCAGCAGCGACGACTTCTTCCCTCACTCGCCGGCGTCGTCAGCTCGCGCGTGCGTAAGCTTCCACGGCGTGCCCTCTCCGCTCCCTTGGATATGACTCGATCTAGGTTTCAGAGTGGGGAATAAATCAGAGGAGGAGGCGGGAATAGCAAAGGAGGAGGCGGGATAGCAAGATTGAGGAAGATTTTCGCGCGCGCCATGGAGGATTCGCGCGCAACGACGGAGGATTCGCGCGCGCACATCGGATCTGAGGGAGGTGGAAAACGCTAGTGAAAAAGCTAGCTGCAGGCGATTTTGCCGGCGATTTGGCCTCTCGGGTAGCGTGCGAGCTGAGCGACGAAGAAGTCGCTGGCTCGATTTTCTTAGCACCTTCTCTTTCCTCCACATGGACGGATCTTGACCCGGACACCCAAATAAATAGCGACTCTCAGCACCACTATCGGACGCCCTGAACGAATCAATCGTGAATATGAGTCCCGGCCAATCGTGGCCGGACAAGTGCTGCCTGCTGGTCCCGCCATGGATAACTCGCGTCGCGTCGGTCGAAGCTGCCGCCGCCGCCTGTGGCGGTGGCCGGTGGGTCGATCTGGACGTGTACCGGCGCCGTGAGACCGAGCAGAGACCGGCCGTAGAATCAGGTAGACGCGCGTACTGTACGCTGGATGCGCAGGCCGCGGCTGGTGGAGCCGAATTTGGCCACGCCGTGCACCGGCTTCCGTTGGTAACGGTTGCTTCCATCGGGGTCGATCTCGTACAAGTCGTGGTCGTACTATTGGTTTCGTTTTTACAGTGCGAGACGCAGCTCCGAGTAATCCTGTCAAGTACTATGACCATGCCCATAACGAACCCGCTACCACCCGCGCGTCCTTCACTGAAGTCGGATCGATCTGCGCTGAACGCGACGCGACTCACGAAGTCTCGCAAGGTACTGTTCTATCTGCTCGCGCCATAGATAATCCATACCCACCATGTGTTAGTAGGGACTACTTAGCAGCTAGCTAGCTGCATCCAAATCTCAAGAGATCCGACCTGTACTCTGCAAATGGATTGGTGAATAACGCCGAAGTCACAGGGACGCGCCGTAGGGGGTACGCATGGTTGGAGCACTCACCACTCACCTACTAGGAGTACCGGGCTACTCCTGTACGAGTACAACGTGCCATTGCCGGGTAGCAGAGGAATTAAACCTTCGATTCGTTCGTTCCACGGCAACGAACGCACGCCGCCTCTGCCCGATTCAGAATAACGCCTCTACGTACCGCAGCTCGAGATTTCAGTACTGCACCCGCCGCCGCTGCCCGATCGATCGACCATTCACCAACCGGCCCCCGGCAAGGCCATGTGGAAATCGTGAGAAGGCACCACGGAGTGACTAGTGAGGGAGGTTAGCTGCTGTGAGTGGCCGGCCCGTGATCCGGCGGCGGATCTGTCACGGTGTGTCGTGCACGGCAGGGGTGCCGGCCCAGTGCACTGGCTCCTGCCAGCCACAGAAACCCGGCCAACGGCATGTGAGCCTCAACTTGCTGCCACAGTCTCCTTCCTAACCAAAATGGTCGATTGAAAGCTGCGGCGGCGATCTACCACCACCTGCAGCTGTGACTTTCAGATCAGTTCGTGATGATGATCATCAAGATCTAGCTAGCGGCTGCCATTCTTGCTGTAGGAGTAGTTTACTAGACAAGCCCATTGATGGCCATGTCTGATCCCCGACGAGCCGATGAGGTGACCTGAGCAAGCCGTTGCATCTTCTCGGTCCGTAGCCGGTTGGTTGCGACGGCGTGGAGCCCACACCCCTGCACTTGGCACAGTGCCTCACCATACGCGGCTGCTGGCCTTTGGCCGGCTCATGTCATGTGCCGATGTGCGTGCCCAACTGGCGTATATATGCCCTCGACATGGCATTTTCGAACCAAACAAAATCCGCGACGCGCCTTTCTGTACCAAACCAAATTCTTCTTGACCCGTCCGGCGCTTTTTTATTTTCCTTTTCAAATTTTGCTGCTCGCCACGGTCAAACTGGTGTCAGCCGATTTGCAGACTGACAGCTAATTTGCCCTGGTTGTTTATGCCATTATCACGCAATCATCAGCCGTCGTCCCTCACGGCCGGAGCGAGCCGCGCCAGCTAGGGCAGGCGTAGCATAGGACACGTCACGTCGTGCCCTCTGCCTAGCTGTAGCCTGCGACCGCGTGCATGCGCTGCCGGTATAGTACTCCGCCATGTGATTTTTTTTTCTTTGTCGATCTTTGTAAGCAAATTAAAGAAACATATTTCTTGTATCAAAAATGAGCTCGGTGATCGGAATGGCGATCACGTCGCGGCTAGCGTAACGGTCCGGCAATGCAATGGAGCATTTCGTGATGGTGTGAGCCCAGCAAGTGGCCCGTGCGTGATCCGATCGGGCGATCACGTACCCGTGCCGGAAAGCAGAAAGCTGGATTTCGGCGGATCGACCGCGCTTGATTGCTTTATAGTATATAAACCCGAGCGTGGCCGGTGCCTCAGAGCTGTACGTATTCGAACGCGAAACCACACAAACGGACCCAAACAAAACGCCAGATTAGTCGTCCCGTGTTTTGTTAGTTGCACGATGCATCACCACGACGCCCCTGATGATGCTGTTCAGCTGTTGTACTGTAGCGTCTGGTCGGCACAGACCATCTGATCGCCATATAAACTGCAAAGGAGATCCAGCCCTAGATCACACACACAGCCACAGGCCACACCACTGCAGTAGCGAGCACGTTCCCCGGCCGGCTGGCCCCAAAGCAACTTAATCCAAATCTAGTAATCCTTATCTCCCACTGTGTTTCTGGGTTAATCTGGCCGACTATGGATTAATAGTAAAAGTTAATCACGACGCCGCTGCTGCTCCTAATCATTCAAAACGCTGTTCCCGAAGCGAGCGGAGGTGACGCTCGCTCGCTCTCGCTCGTGGATCAGCTCACGTGGCCCGCACATGGTACGGTTTGGCTCCGTTTCATCACGACGTGCTCGCTCGTACGTATTGCAACCGTTAGTTTCGTCAGTCTTATCGCCACCAGCTCCAATGGCGATTCAGAGCTTGGCATTAAACAATGAATGCATCGGTGCCCGGGTTCAGAAACAGGAACCCCGTGCCGTGCGTCACCATTACCACCACGACGGGCGACGGCCTTCCCGTCGAATCAGCAAGGGCCTTCCTGCGACAACGAATCGCCTAGCGGATACGGCGAAGGCGCTACCGGCCACCGAGCCACCATGGCGCCTCGCGTAATCCTGATGCAATCACAGGTTGACACTGCTCCAGTGCACGCATCATGGCAGCATTTCAGGTTAGTTTAGGACTAGTAGGTTTGAATACCATGCACTGAATTTTTAGTTACCTACGGTACTCTTAGTGCTCTACAGTATATCCAGATAGGTCGAACAAATGCAAAACTTTTTTTTTTTTGAACTAAAGGTGCCTATCAGTCTTTATTTTTTTAAAAAACTATTCAGTCCATGTTACACTAGACTTGACCACATAAACTTTAGTTCTAGAAACAAGACTTTAATCCTTATATTTAGTCGCTCGGACCTAAAATAAATACAATTATAACATCTGAAAAACTGTCATACCATCTGCAGCTGGCCAAGAACCGGGATCCGATCACGAGACGGCTAGCCAAGGACCTCTGCGCGACTAGAGTAGGGTAGAGTAGATATTTCCGTGACGCCAGCTGCTGCGGTGGTGCTGCTACGGGAGTGAATTCTTGCGCCCGCAGGCCCATCACCCTTCGCTTTCAGTCATGACACGGAGCAGTGAAAAGTTTGCACACGCGCTGTAAACTCCGGTGCCAGGGAGCGGTGCCCCCGCGGGGCGCGGTGAAACCCGAAAATAGCTTTCGCTTGCTTGCAAAAAGCTTGCAGCGACAGGCGCCGAGGGGCATCTGTAATCTGCCACCGCGCTAGTAGATCTCATCGCGTCGTGATCATGGATCCCCTCTCCCTGTATATCCAGAGCAAGCACAGCCACCTCGCAAGGCCACAAAATTTTGCAGAAATTGCAGGGGTGAGGACCGGGGGCAGAGTCCCCAACCGATCGGAGGTCACTGTGCATCATTTACGGAGCAGCTTTAAGAGCGCCCTCCGTCCCCGCCCTGTGAACGCGCTACCAGGACCCCGGACACGGACGCAAAGATGGGTGAAACAAAGCGAGAAGACACGGATCAAATGATGTTAACACAGCACGGCAGTAGAGAGGTCAGTATGATCATGGGGCGGAGTGCAGATTCTGATCCTGCATTATGCAATGCGGTAAAAAACAATCAACAAGTGAAAGACTATACAGTAGTACTACCACTACCACACAGCAGCAGCCAGTGACCGGACCGGGATCAGGTTTCAGCGTGAAACCAAACCTGCAGCACGAGGCAACGACGGCGAGGTACGATGCCACAGCTAAAAGCACTGTAATGTAACAACTCATTCATGAAGATGCAGCCAAAATTACCACCGCCTACAACAATTTTCTTCACCTCCCTCGCCATTTGCCGTCAGTCCACTCCCACCCCAATACCAATCCCACTTCCCCCCCAACTGTACAACACCGAGTTGGACGACCAAACAATTCAAACCCATCACCGCTTTCCCGCCACCTCTTCCTTCGCTGGATCTCACGTTCGCACCTGTCTGTCTCCGTCTCGGTGCACGCCACGTCGCACATGTCATGTGTTGTGTTGGACACCATGGATGGATCCCGTCAGCAGCTCATCGCCTCGCACTTCACCGGGAGCGCCCGGTCGAAGCCGCCGCCGCGGGACAGTAGGGTTCCCACCACCGCCATGTCGCGGCAGAACACCCCCTGGTAAACAGGGGCTGTGGACGTCACGGCCGCCGCCGGCTTCGGCACTATTGCCGTGGTCGCCGCGGCCTTGGCCTTGGGTTTCGGCATCGGCACTGTCGCCGTTGTCGCCGCGGCCTTGGGCTTGGGTTTCGGCTTCGGCTTCACCGTCTGCGCGCGGCCCGGCGGGCTTCTTGGACGGCCGCTCTCCGTGTCCTTGGATTTCGCAGGCACCACCACCGGCCGTGGCGGTGCCGGTGGTTCCTGCTTCGCGGCTTCCTGCTTGGCCGCCAGCGCGGCAGCCGCGGCTGCAGCAGCGGCCGCGGCGGCGTCGTTGGCCCTCTGCCTCTCGGCGGCCTCCTCGTCCAGAACGGCAGACATGACGAACGAGTACCCCTTCTGGAGCATCCGGTACAACAGCAACGCGGACATGCGCGCCTGGTCACGCACCGCCTCGAGGTCACGGTGCTCGTCCACGAGCTCCAGGCGTTCCCCGAACACCACGGCGCGGTCAGGCTTGAGCTTCAGGGAGAGCAGCAGGTGCGCGCGCTCCAGCTCGGAGCGCGTGCACCCGCGCCGCACGCCCAGCAGCAGGTAGTAGTCGATATTGCACGCCTCGCCGGCGGCGACGCGGCCGCGCAGACCCTGGATGCGGGCAGTAAGTTTGCGGTGCGCGCCGGCGATCTCGCGGTACCGCACGCCGCCCTGCGGCCGCCACCGGGGACCCGGAAGCTTGCCGTCGCGGAGCGCGGCGTCGTACAGGAGCTTGAGGTGGTCAAGGTCACGGAGGCAGTCGGCGAGCGCGCCCACGGACTGGAGGAGGTCGGCGCGGGCACGGATCCCCGGGATGTAGGCAGGGTCCAGAGCCAGCGCGCGGTTGCAGTCCGCGATGGCGTCGGCGGGACGGCCACCGGCCTGGAACGCGGCGGCGCGGCCGACGAGGCAGGCGGCGGCAAACGGGTGCGGCAGCACGCCGCGGCGTGCCTCGAGGATCTTGGTGAAGTGGCGCACGGCCTCGGCAGGGGAGGCCCGCGTCAAGCGCGGCCATGGCAGCCGCGCGGCGCCGGAGCAGGAGCTTCACGTGCGCCAGGAGCTGGGACACGGCCTCCGACTCCATCGCCGGGATTATGAACGCCGAACCGGACTTGGATGTTTTGCCGGACGGAACGGAGGGTGCCGCATCGGCGGCGGCGGACGACGAGAAGCTGTCGTCCGACCAGCACACGCTCTCGCGGCGGAACGCCGCCGAAGCGAGGCGGCGGCCGGTCTGGAGCAGCACCATAGCGTCCTCAATCAGGCCGAGGTGGAAGCAAGCTTGGCCGAGGACCAAGTACCTGTACATGGCATGGGCATCAACCATCAAGAAATGAGCCGGTGAATTTCGCCAAATCAAGACACCAGCAGTTGGTGCAATGCTGCAGGTTTCGTACCTCCACTGGGTGTCCGTGTTGGGGTTCTTGGAGAGGCCGGCGAGGACGCGGCGCTTGAGCTCGGAGATGTCGAAGCAGCGGAAGGAGCGGACAGGACGAGCGTCAGGTTCCGCGTCGTCGGAGCGGTGGCGGTCGGGCGAGAGGAGCTTGGCACGGGAGATCGTGCCGAGGTCACCGGAGCCCGTAGACAAGAGGGACGCCGACGAGGACGACGAGGTGTCCTCCCCGAGCACGACTTGCCACAGCTGGGGATGTAATCGCGGAGCATCTCCGCGACCTCCCTGTAGCGCCGCAGCGAGAGGAGCGCGCGCGCCCGCAGCTCCAGGGCGGCCTCCATCCGCGGCGACAGGTCCAGCGCCGCGTCCACCAGGCCGAGCGCCGCCACCGCGTCCCCGCCGCCACCCTCCGGCGCCGCCGCAAGAATCTTCCTCGCCTCCCGCAGGTACTTGTCGATCACCTGACCAGAACGGAACGGGAACATCAGATTTGCCGCAAGAATCCTTTCCTCTTAAACAGAGCAAGATTGACCATTCTGAGATGAGATCATTCTTTCTGGGGGCGACAAACAAAACAAACGAAAAGAAACGAAACCAAAACAGGACAAGCAAGCGGCCGGACAGAATGCGCTGGAATCAAGCTGTGGTTGGACGAAACAAACAAAGGACACGAACAGCGAGCATCAGAGATCCAAACTGTTCTTCGCCCTCCTAGCATTTGGAGGGTGAAGCAGCCCTCCCCATGGCCACAAGTCAAAAGGACAAACTTGGCATTCGTGCAATTCTTGAAGACCAAGAAACATTCAGGTGGAAGAGAAAGGGGAACCAAACTCAAGCATGGGGAGGACGGGCACTGACCTTCCTGTTGCGGAGCAGCCACTTCCTCTTCTTCTCCGGAGCAGAAGAAGGCGAGGACACCGCCATTGTCTCCCTCGCATCAATCGGCGCAACCCACGCGCAGCCTGAATCGATCCCAAAGCAAGGGGGAGGACACGGAGAGGGAGGAGGTGAGGGAGGGGGGGGGGGGGGGGGAGGAGGTTGGAAGGCCGGAAGGGCAATCGAAGGCGAAGAAGGGGAGAAGAGAGAGGAGGTTATATATATGGACGGGGCCAGCCAGTACTAGGCTCTCAAATCTATCGCCCCTCGGCGTACAGCTCCATTTTCATAAGCTTTTCCGGGTTTGAAATCGAGTGGGAAAGAAATGGGAATACAGAATTCAGGGAGGGAGAGAGATAAATGCCAATGCCATGCCAGCTTTGACTGCACTGCACCCCACTGGCTCCTCGCTGCTTTCCCTTTCAGAGAAAGCTTCGATCCCTCGCCATCCTAGCTGGCCAAGATGCCCGTCCAGCAACACCTCTCATCCTCCTCCTCAACGCCCATCGAAGGACCAGTAATAATACATAAAAAAAAAAGGTCTCACAATTTCAAAAACTAAAAAAAGAGAGGGGTCCCGTCGTGTAGGTGGTGAGCTTTTAAAGGGCAGAAACCAGTCATGCTGCCCCACTACTCATCCCCGAATTCCTCCTCACACCCGTTACATTTTGATTTTGATTTCTTTCCTTCTCCTCTTGCTATCTTTTCTCCCATCTTTTCCTTGATTCGTTTATTCGCTTCCTTATTTTAGCTTATACTATCTGTTTTAAAGCTCAGAGGATCACATTATCATTTTGTTTTAAACAGAAAATCCCAGCCCTCAAAGCTGAGCTAGCCGTTCATCATCCTGTCAGCTGCAGCACATGTTACACACAGAAACACTTCATTTTTTTCTAGCGTCATTTGGCGTCTCACCAAGCTGTTATACGAAGCCTCGCGTGTCATAAATACGGGATACCGCTACAAATAGGCTGGCTGCCTTTATATCCGACTGTGTGTACTTCCTGTCGAAAACAATACAGGTTGGGGTATTCAAAAACTCACACGTACTATGCATGTACAGCGTATATGTTTACCAATAAATTAGGGTAAGTACTACTCCAACAAGAGGCAACCTTGAGTCCTGCGTTCTGCAGAAAAACGGCACGGGGCAAAAGCCGTTTTGTACAGTCGACTTAGTGGTACGCGTCTACGCGTATATAGATACATTTTTCACCCTGTATACGTGCAGAAACTATCGAGAAACAGGAGATGGGGAGTCCAGAGCAACATGAAACGCTTGATGATGGAGGTGTGGTAAAAGTACTACTCCGTAAAAACTACTAGTGGCCAAACCTATGACGAGGGACGCAATACGAGTGTGCGATTATAAATACGCTCGGTGCGAGGCAGGGACCGGGGTTCCGCAGATAGAACAGCCAGTATTGCGTGAGACGGTAAAGTGCGTGGACCTGGCATCATTGGAGAAAGTTACCCCTGCTTTGAGGGAGTTAGGGAGGAGGCATGGAGTTTCGGATTCTCGGTGAAGTCCGACATTATTCAATTCAAGGTCTATTCGTAGACAATTTTTAATAAGTTCCGTTATGTTTATATAAAAATTATAATTTAAATATTTCAATTGTACAAATACGTCTCTTGGCGTTGACGACTTAATAAGTAAATTAATTTTAGAAAATCATAAATAGTTAATATTTTTTTTCAATAAGTTCAGTTAGTTTCTAAATGATTTGACATGCATTTATGCTAGAATCGGATTTTTAGATTATTCATAAAAATATCATTCTCATTTCAAGAAATCAATTTGTTTAACTTTCACAAAACATGTGGTAGCGATTATTATTATTTAAAGTACATAATAAATCTCTTTTTTTGAACCGAGGGAATCCCGTACATTGTTTAGAGTTTGAAAAAGACAGAGAACAAAAACCACAGAGAAACATACGACAGTCAAACTCCAATTCAGTCAGACTTATGACTATACAAACAGACTAAAATAGAGTAGCCTTGCTCTTCAGCGAGGCAACCAAAAGAACCTAGTATCAATAAGAGATTACAGACGACCATTCTTGAGTGAATTTCCAAAAACAAAAGATTTCGTCATTTGCGAGTGTCAACTCCAGATCAGTTCCTCTAGCTTATCAGTCCTTCAGCTATAGTTGGTCGCGCTTTTGCTTCTTTGTCAACAGTTTAACAACATTGACTAGATCATCGAGCACTTCCTTCTCTGTACATGCATATAATCCGGCCCAGTAATTCATTAAGGCGCATGCATGGCATACAATGGATAGTGGTGTTACAGCTTTCGATTATTCGAAGCACACTTTGTTCATGGCCTTCCAGATAGCCAACAAATAGCAGCAATTCCCAGCGAGTGGAATTTTGCCCCATGTTTTAGCCATTTTTCACACTTACCAAACAGGTGGCAAAAGTTGCCCAGACAGGTTTAGTCTTGCTACATTGGAACAACAAATGATCAACACTTTCAATTTGATTACAAAAGCAACATGTAGGATCCCATGGCCATTTCCTTTTTTATATTCTCTCTTGTAAGAATAGCATTATTAATGACAAGCCATAAAAAGATTTTTATATTCTCGGGAAGTTTGCATTTCCAAATTTTCTTATGATATATTCCAAAATCATCCAAAGTCGTAGCTTTCTAAGTTGATTTAACAGAAACCTGAGCATTAGAGCCAAATTTCCATGAAACCATATCAGGTTCAACATTTATGTTAATAGATAGATATTTTCAAGAATGAAGAGCCACACATCTCTATTTCTATTATCAAGCCATCTTGTGAAACAGACCATTGAGGGATCAGCAACTACTTGATCTACTCTTATATCCTTTTGAAAACATATATCGAACAATTCCTTGAACAGAATTATAAAGGGTTTATCAAATAGCCAATCATCTTTCCAAAAGAGAGTAGATTTTCCAAAAGAGAGTAGATTTGCCATTTCTCACTTGTATTTGCCTTCCTTGCATATAAATCGTTCTAACAGATAGCCCAAACAGCTTAATCAAATTGCTTATATGCTTCACACTAGTGATAGTGTATTTTTGTACATATTTATACCTGACAATTGTAGGTGTAAGTTGGATGTTTAATGGATACCCTCTACACACACACACCAAAAATTTGAATTCCTTGTTCACTTGCTAAAATATGTCCAATTTAAGTTGGCCTTCCATCTCTAGTGACAATGTCTTGCCATAAACCAACATAATAACTCATTAGATGAACGATTGCATACATTTCTCTACAAGATTATTTTCAGATATAAATATTCTTGATATTTTCTACAAAACTCGCCAAACTTGAAGATAAATATTGAAGTATATAAAATTTTAGATGATTTTATTTCTGGAACAGAAGGAGCAGAAGTATAATCTGATTTGTCCATTCGATTTGTTTTAATTTGTGTGGTGATCAAATTCAAAATATCAAAGTGCTCCACTCCATCCCTATACGTCCGGGTGGTGCTGTGGCCGTATCTATTACTACTGCATATATACACTCACGAGTTTGCAAGAGGAATGAACACGGGTTGCGAAAACGCGGGATTCAGCGGTTGGGGTTTCATCTCGTTTTCTTTCTTTTGTTGAAAAAAAAAAAACGAGTTGGATCACGCGGTCGCATGATGCGGCCTATCCACAGCACGAGAGGCACCCACAGGGCTCACGGCTCTGAATGATGCAGTGGCGTAGTAGCACGTAGCGTAGCAATAGCGTCGCGCCGCCGTAGGACAATTTATTGCCGGCAAGCCGATGGATCGACCGGCGGAGCTGCCGCCGATCGGTAGTGGTAGAGTGCTGCGGAAGCAAGCCACGGCGGAGCACTGTACCTGTACCTGTAGCCTGTAGCCGCGACTGACCACGCCCAGCTACTGCTGCTCTGCTACTTCTACACGCACACACGCGCGCTGCAGCGGTACACGGTGTTGAATACCTTTCCCTTTTGCGCGTCTTCCTCTACCCCTCTACCGGCCAGCCGGCTTTACCCTATCACCATTGAATGCCTGCCTGGTCACATGTACGCCGCCGAGGAGATGTCAGCGTCGTCCCGTCCCCCGGCCAGCCGCTTTACAGCCAGCCGAGCCGTGCCGAGCCCCGCCCCCCCCCCCGGCCAGCTTTTCCCAATTCCCACCCCCGGCCAAGGGACACGTTCGGGTCGTCGTCCGTTTCCCTCCGCCGTCGCGTTCCATCGGCCATCGCTGGATGGTTTTGTTCGCTTCCCATCTTCCAGGCACGGCTGCTGTATGCTCTTGCTCGCTTCCATTCGTCGCGCCCGCGAATTTTACGGCGCTTTACGTACAGGAGAAAGGTGGGTCGTGTGTAGTACGCGTGGACGGACGCGTACGTACGGAGATGAGATGCACGTATATGTGGCCGTATGTGCATGCAAGGTGCAACGTATATAGGCGAGCGAGGGCGTAGCATACGTTGCGTCAGTGCTACACCTCCGATCGATCCGGGGTCCGGCGCGGCCGGGGACAGGATCAGGGAATATATGCACGCAGCGAAGTGCAGGGCAAGGGCATAGCTCGATGGATCCACATCCATGTGTGCTGTGCAAGCGCAAAGGTTCGGGTTACACCCTTATCATTGGTGCAAAAAACGGGGGCGAGCATCTCCTCCTCATCATGTCTCCATGTTCTGCCTATTCGGCTTCGATCGGGCCCTGCTGTCGGGATGATCGCTCGCTCGTTTACTTGCTTGGAAAGCATGCCTGCTCCTTTTGGGGGCTCCGGATCCAAATTGTTTCTCACAGCACGTAACCTTGGTGCTGGCTACTTGTAGCTCGGCGGCAGGCCACTCCATGTCTAGTGGTTACTCGTTGTGCGAGCGAGCGAGCGTGCGCAGTACGTGAGCAAATCCATTCGCGTGAGTGAGATATCCTTGTTATGCAACGTGCAGCGTAGTCGTCCTCGCCGCGGGCGAGAGGGTGCTTCCGGTAACGTCTGCTGTTTGGGTGGGGGCGCCAATACAATACCCTAAACAGGTCTATTGTATTGGCGCGTACTGGCCCTGGGCGCAGGACACACTGCTGCCGCCTCTGCCACCATGGTCAGCACAGCACGCACGGCCGCGACCATCACCGGCATCGGATGCTCATGCGCCGCGCCTGCAATCCCGGCGCCTGTCGCCGGGGACTCGGGGAGAATCCGAATCAATCCGGTATCTGTAGTATCTCGTTGGATCGCCCCCGTTCTTCGCTCCCCATCTCTTGTTTGCACGCTTGCTGCACCAACAATGTTTCATACTGATGCGGCAGATGAAAGTCAACGAATAACTATCAAAACACCTCTCCATTTAAACGCGTAGTTAATGGTTCTTCGAACTGGATAAGTGTTTGGATAGTCGTCGCGCGCACTCCATGCCTTGCGTGCTGTATTCTACTCCGATCGATCCATCCGGCATGTGCTTTGCTACCTGTACGGCTGTACAAATATCTCCACAAGCTGATCCCCAATAGCTTCTGCTACAAGATGGAGATGGTGAAGGCCACTGTGCATGCAGCAGCTTGCCTACGTGCCTGCCATGATGGACAAGCACGTTCACGCCAGTTGTCGACCTACTAGTGGCTCGATTCCCATTGCCCAGTGCTTTAGGTAGGACAGGTAAGCTTACGCCACTCAACAGCTTGTAGGCCCTTGACCAAATACGCACGCCTCTGTTAATTCCGAGCTGGGCTGACCGCTGGGTATACAAGTGCGCTCGGCCAGGCACATCCGCAAGACGAGCACACAAAACGATCGACAGCATTACCGCAAAACGATCGATTACAGTCAGTTGCATTGCTACACAATCGTACGATGCGGAATTGCGGGTGTGTTTAGTTGGTGAAATATTTTGGGTTAAATTTATCAGAAGACTTTTTTGTTTGTATTTGATAATTATTGTTTAATCATGAACTAACTAGCGCCAAAAGATTCGCCTCGCACTTTTTTTCAAACTACACAATTTATTTTTTATTTACCTATATTTAATGTCTCACGCATGCGAAAAATTCGATATGACGGGGTAACTTTTGGGATAACTTTTCACCAACCCGAACATGACCGAAGTGGGCGCGGGAGAGGCCCCTGCCGCCGGGAGGGGCGAGGTCCAGGTCATCTTCAAGGTCGGCATGCCACCGCCCAAGTGGCGCCGCCGTTTTGACATGCTTCTTGATGGAACTATTGACACCTCATCCTTAGGCCTCAATATTGAGGGTCCGCAAGAGAAGTTCGCCTAGTCCACCTTTCGGGGAGCTGTTTTGTTGCAAAAATGCGTGAAGATGTAATCCCCGCTAGTGTATTCGGTGAGTGGTTAGGTCTTGCATCGATAATTGTTTGGTTACCGTTGCATCTTGTTTGTTTGAATTTTATTCTACTTAATAAAAAACACACGCAACGGTGTGTTGCAAAAAAAAAAAAAAAAAAAAAAAATCTATTAGAGGGTACCGATTAAAAACAACTAATTCTAAATAATGTTATAAAATATTTTCAAGTAATCTGTTACAATGTGATATGCAGCAGCATTTTCACATGTTTCCTTTTTTTCATGCATGTCAGCTGCCGAAAAGTTTGAAGGATGTAATGTACATGTGACGTGTTTCCTTAGAAAATTGTTGCTAAGATTATTTTGTAGGATTAGGTGATCATTATAAGTACTTTAGGTCTTTCCACATGCGTCGCGCTTGTGCTTTTAAATCAAAGAGTTGGTAGAAAAGAAAAAGAGAAACGTAGCTAATTGTCAATTAGTTGTTACTTTTTTTTAAAAAAGCATAATTGCACTGGTTTACGTGTCGTGCTACTGGTAGAGGATGCATAATCATACATGAGTACAGGTGTCGCCATAATACGCGGTGCTAAACCGGTATTAATCAAAAGATCTGATTGGTTAATCACGTCGGCCAGGACCAGTTGTTTGTTTAAACGAAAGCATCAGGGCATCAAGGCTTGAGGCTCAAGCAACCATTTTGCCTTCATTTCTCAGCCGTTCGATTAACTAGACCGTCTATGTAAAGCTCATCAGCTCAGCGCGTTCTTCATTAGAGGTAGCTAGCAGCTACTAGCTGTCCATAGCCATTCTCGATCGATTAGATGCAAGTGTTCCGTCATTATCAAGACTAATTGTCTCTTGACAAATTAACAATGGGTCTACTACCAGCTGGCCTCTATTTTTCCTTCTAAGAACACATCATACCAACCTACAAATATATGAGATTCGAAACAAAAACTACAAATATATGTAGAAGCCTGTGTTAGATCTAATACAACTTAGGGGATCTCTAGGTGTAGATCCAGACGGGTATGTGTCATAATAAAACGATGAACAGCTTGTATACAACTTCCTAGTACAAGATCTAATAGAGTAGAAGGACAACATTAACAGAGAGGGAGTAGAAGAATTGATGTTGCCTGTGCTCGTCATGGATGCGCGACGACGGTCGGTGCGGTGGATGCGCGACGGTCGATCGACGAGCGATGGCGGCGGTGGAGATCTTCCCATCGCCGACAGTGCGCCTTTGATCGGTTAGGGTTTTGGACAATGGGGTGGCGGCTGTGATCAACTCGTCACCTTAGGCCGTGGCCCCACCTCCTTTTTATAAAGATCGTGCGACGGGGCCCTCCAACCACTAATGGGTTGGGCTCCCCGATCGCGGAGCAGTCAAGTTCGTTGTGGGCCGTTGGGCCCCAACAACGAGGAGATCAATTCTAACAGCCTGCTCCAAATTGTGCCGAAAATATGCAGTTTAGGTGCATATATATACTACGACAACCGATTATATTGCTACACTAAAAGTACTAAACCGACAATTATATGCTCCGATGCAGCGCGTAAACATATGCACTTTCAATAGACCTTTCTTAAAAAAAAAAGCTTTCGCTCTCGTTGTTCCATAACCCTGGTATCATCAATACATTTCCTGCAAGTCTAGGTCGCTGATTTGCTGACATATAACGCATTATTAATTTTCTTTACTATTGTAACGTCCTAACTACGTTTCTTCAAGTCTAGCTCGCTGATTTGCTGACATAATGCATTAACTCCGATTATTCTCACGTCCTAGCTACTTGATCCCCTGTCGTCCTCTTGCACTGCAGGACTTAATTTTCTCTCTGACTATCAAATCGATCTTATCAGCACAATTTAATAGTATCTTCAATGATTGTGCATGTAGTTGGTGCATGCATGATTCATTTTGAAGGACCAGGAAGTCTATACTTGAAATAAAGTTGATGTACCAATCATATCATGCAAATGCGCGTATGGTATAGTCTACTCTCTTCATACCAAAGTAAGTGTCACTATGGTATTTATGTCAATCAATTAGGGTTGTTTGGTTTCATAAGTCGGGGTGACTTATTAAGTTAAAAAATTATAATAAGTGACTCATTTTGTCAAACAGCCCACTTATTATTGCCCACGAGACTTATAAGTTAAGTTGGTATACCCGTACTTAAAGCTCATTAAGTTATAAGACTTATAAGTTATAAGTGACTTATTTTACCAAACACGTGCATTTAATTTAATAAGTTCTTTCTTTTTTAGTCACCGACTTACTAAACCAAAACAACCCCTTAGTTCGTTCATTTTTTAGCAATTGCACGCGCGCACACACACACAAATGAAGTAACGACACGCACGAAACTACCTTTCTAACCAAAGTAGATGGCCAAAACTTCCTGGTACCAATAGATTGGTGTTTCCTGATGCCAAAACACAAACCCGGTCAATATTTGGAGGATGGCCAAGAGTATTGTACTTTTTTTTAAAAAAGGCCGAATGTGAGTTTTCACTCGTGAAACACAGAAATACACAGGCTATCCGTGATTTCATCAGAAGAAACAAGATCAGGAGACGACTATCGGTACTGTACGTTGAGACACATAAGCACCGAGCCATTCTAAATTCGAGGGGTGACTAGAATAAGCCGTGCAAAACAACCACTGTTTGGAATAAATGCGACATTTGACAAACACTAGCTAGCAGGAATCTTGTTGGGCTAGGCGGGCAGCTTCCCCGGGCAGGCCCAGACAGAGACAGGCCAGGCGGTCTCCCCGGTGACGGAGAAGACGAGCCGAGCCCCCAGGGTCAATGCGTCGCGGAAAGTTGCGCAACAAGTCAAGAACAATCTGCCTAGCCTTCTGAGCCGCAGCTACTAGGCTGGACAGCCTACAGGTTGATTAACCCCAGCCTACAGCTTGATTCTCCGACGTCTCGATGGTGTGAAACTGTAAGTGTGGTAGGCCGGGCACCCTGGCTTGTTCCGATTAAAGCCGTGCAGCTTTCTTGTGATCTTGCGTCGCCTTTTGCCCCTCCATCTTATCGCTAGCGCTGCGGTTGCTCTCTTTCGGTCCCTCGTCTCAGCCCTGAATCAGTGAGTAGCTACCACTACTCCACACTATGATCTGCTGGGCTGTGCACGACTGTTTGAGGAGAACTGTAGAATCCGGCACCACTTTTGTTTCTTTTTTGAGCACTGCAGCGTCGTAGTACCAAGAGGAGGCCAGAGGAAAATACTCCTGCGCGAAACGACACGAAGATGCATGCATGCGTAGTGGCCTGGCGCCATGGCAATGCTGAGGTTGGTGGGTGATAGATATGCGATCCACACGGTGCGTGGGTGGGAAAGGGAAGCTGCTGCTGATCGTACGTGACGTACGCACGCTGCCAAATTAATGGCCGTGCATGCAATGCGACGCGATGCTGCGTGCAGGAGCAGCGGCCGGCGGCTCGGTCGTCGTCCGCGATCGACAATCGACCTGGGCGCGATGTGATGGATCGATCGGCCTGTCGAAGTGAAGGACATGCATGATGCATGCCTTCAGCAGCAGGCAGCATCGATGATGGTGATCGGATCGCCTCACCTGAGCCTCACGACCAGGGCGAATCAAACCGATCCATTCTCGATCTGAGCAGGGGCGATCCATACATGAGCAATGAATGCGCTCATGTCGTCGCTATGTTGTTGTTGCTATGCTTGCTTTGGACATAATCGGTAACGTAGCCGTGCCGTGACTGGCATAATGACCTGGGTGACTGACTGCACCTATGCTGCGTTGCGCACGCGGCTCGTCGTCTCGTGCTCCTACAATGCAGTAAGCTACAGAACACTTTATTACTACCTCCATTTAGAGCATTAGGTCGTCGTTGTTTTCCTTTAAATTAAGCAACGTTGACAGTATCATTTCATTAAAAAAACTTTGACAGTATTATTAGGCTATTATTAGCAAATAGGAGTAATACAAGGGTCTAACATGCAGGTACAACTAGAACGTACTACGACACGGCCAAAGCTTGCATCGATCGTCGAGGCCCACGATCGGATCGACCAGCAAGATGGCTGTGTTGTTCCTGTTTCCAGTGACACGATATAATGTCTCTGTGTGCAACCACTTTCTACCGCAAATTAACGCGCCTCGCCGTGCAAAAATAAAGAAAGCTCGATGACTAGTAATAATGAAAACCCGGCCAAGCACCCGGATACGAGCCATGCAAGACCAAGCGCTAGCAAACAAACACAGCCCGGTAAACCGCATATCCACAACCACCCCTGGCCACTTTATTTACATCTGCAGTCGGCACAGCGCAGCACAGAGAGCATCTGCCTTCAGATGATCTATCAGGCACTCATCAAATCGATCACGGATTCACGGCAACGTATCTATCTATATATCGATGTCTTTATATATTTATTTTTAGTACCATGCATGAGCAGTGCTCTGGTGCTCCTGCTCGATGCTCTATCTTGATGTGTTGCACGTACGATCTGGTAATAACACGCCACACAGGAGCTCCTGTTGTGCACGTCTGATCCGCCGGCACCGTGGTAAATCCGGCACAGGGTATGAGCACAAGGGCACAGGAGGCGTACGGGCTGTGTCAGCTGTGGGCATATATAGTCACCTCACTCACGTACTGTACGGTGTCCGCCACCAGCGGCAGTACGTACGGCGCGTCCAATGAACGTCGCCTGGCCCGCCTGCCTGCCGGGTGCCCTGGCTGGAGCGAGCACAGAGCGGGCCGGCGCGCAGAGAACGCGTGTCTGGCGCGGGATCGATGGAGAGGATCGGAGCATCAAAGTGGTGTGGCGATTCAAGGCAACGTGTGCTGTCGCGTGCATGCCTTGATGTTCTTGTCGCCCCGCGGGCATCATCGAACGATCGATCCGTCTTAGTTCTCTATATATATTGCCAGCTCGTATTATCTTTGTATACGATCGATCGCTTGATTCTGTTTATATACTAAATTTGATGGCAGAGGAACCAAAAGCAATAATCATTTTGGATCTCGTCCTAACTAACCGGTGGTCTGCCACATGAAATGTTTGCTTGCTAACTGCCAGCCCCGTCGTTACTTTCGAGCTGAGCTTCGATCCATGCCGGAGATGGTCCGATCGATCTTTGTCCACGTCGCGTCGCTATCTCGAGTTCCCCACGCATCGATCGATCTCGTCGTCGATCGTGCATGCATTCTCCCATGCATCCGCGGGGGCTTTCTTCTAATCAAACAGAGAGATACGCAGCGTAGTATCTCCTAATTACATAGATACACTAGATTCTCTGGGTAGCTAGTGTCCTGACTCCTGTGTGTACGTCACCGTTAGAGTACGCACACACACGCCATTAGCTGCTTCTCTGCTCTCGTGCTGCCCCTAATACAAATGCTGGGAGATGATAGTACGTCATCGATCGGTTCCTGTCGGTCACGAAACTTACAGAGCCGGGGCCGGCCCTCAGGCCGCAGTTAAGTATCCCTGTCGTCTTCATCCTCCGTATGAACAGGTTTAGCGCAGTAACGGCTGTAATGGCTGGGACATAATATTAGCAAGCAATTCAAGTCAGAAGATCGATCTACAGGGTCTTGATTGTTATCATACAGATTCACCGACTCTCCTGCTGTGTGCATTGTATGGCCGATCGAGGCGTTTCTTTCTTGTGAGAGCGCAAGCCCATGGACGGAACGGAACGCTATCGCCATGTACTCCCATGTTCGATGGAGGATGCATGCATGCAGGCATGTAGTAAGTGCAAGGGCTTCCACTCCCTCCATTTCGTCACACAGGGGTAATGCAACGTACTACCTGCACAGATGCATGTACCGCTGGCTCATGCATGCATGCATGCGTGTGTTGGTTATGGCATGGCTCCCTAGCCTCCCTTCCCTTGTGACGCTCACGTTCTTTTGTTCCATGAATCAGCGACCGGGAAAAGCAACGCCTACCAAGCTAGAGCAAGCTTTTGCTTGCGACGTAGTACCGGCCGATACCCATCGAGTACTAGCGCTGCAATGCATGCATGCAACGATGCCCTGGGCAATGCAGGTGGCACTACTAGCGCTAGCGTGGCGCTCGGCCACTGGCGAGATGCATGCGTGCATTCGGGACGGGCAGTGCATGTTCACGCTCAGGCCGCCATTGGTCTACAGTAGCACTCTAGGTGACATGTAGACCGATTGGATCGATCGCATGCTTTGGAAGCATGCTGTGCTGGTTAGTGGTTTTGTCGACGCGTGAGGCCTCTTTGGTTTGTATCGTCTCGTCCTTACCTTGTGCATGCTGCGTCGTAGGAGTAGGCGCGCGAAAGCGAAGTTGCATGCATGGCCAAGCCAAGCCAAAACTCCACTGCATGCCCCTGCAGCTCGATGTCGACCCGTCCCATTGGACGACACTGGTCACGCACGCTCTGTGGGTCTGTGGCATTGGATTCCCGGCGTCAGCGTCGTCCGCTGTGGCCTGGCCTGTACGTGGGCGCACAATAAAGGAAGCCTTCAGTTCCAGCATGGCGGCAGCAGGTCACGTCTCATGGACGCAGCTAGCTCAGCCCGTCCGTCTCTCATCTGTCATCTGTGCCTGCCCAGCGCACATAGGAGTATGCCACGCACACAGCAGCTCACAGAGAGTAGAATAAACTAGAGAGAATCATTCGAGCCCGTTGCATTGCAAGCGGACCAAACCAAAACCAACCAGCCGAACCACAGCAAAGGAGAAAGAGATCGAGTCAACAACCTAGGAGTTCTCTATAGTAAAGTGTTCGTATCGCGCCGTGCCGTGCACTAATAATAAGTAGCGCGGGTACTGGCCGACTGGCCATCGTCGTCGCCGCCTCTGATTATTCCGGGGGCAGGTGGCAGGCTAGCTACTTCACTGTGGCTGGCGAAAGCGCGAGCGTGCAGAGGCTACCACTGCCCACGTCGCGTCCCATGACCTGGTGTCGCATATGCTTGGATGCGTGCACGGTGCAACACGGATCACTCGATCGCCCGGCCAGTCGTTCAATTCGTCCTCCCCTGCGCTGCATCAGGCAGGCCTCCTGTCCTGTGGCCCTGTGGGACGTGTGACGACGTGTCGACCGACCGCGTTGCTGCACACGGGACGGGTGACATCACGCACGCACCAACAAACAAACCCCAGCCAGGCTCACAGTCCGTCGCTCGCAATCAATATCCATCATCAAACACATGAGTAGTCGTACCAGTTCCGGTACTAGCTACCACAGCTCAAATGCCCGGGCCGGGGGTGAATCGAACTTCTCGACAACTTAATTCCATGGAAAAAGGAGAACAGACGCTAATTGCAGGTGATTTTCGCGTGGATTTCACTGATATTTTTACTTACACGATTCGATCCAACACGGACCAGATAACCTCAGCTGTGTGCCTGTGTGTAGTGCATATCAGTGGGTGGCGCCGTGGCAGGGCTCCCATTGCGGCGGGTCGGTGTGTGGTGGGCCGGTGGGGCTGTCCGGCTGCGGCGGGCGCGGCCCCGGGCAGGCAGGCAGGCAAGCGAACAAGCGAAGCCCAACTCCGTGTCCCCGGGCCGGGCCCGCGAGGCATGTGACCTGGCCTAACTCGGCTGACGCTTTTCGGGGCCCAGCATGAGTGTGAGAGAGCAGGCGTGGGCCCGCGGCCACTAACGGCAGCACTGGCCGAGCCCACACCTATGGCTCTAGGCCTGCAAAGCGCCGGCGCTCTCTTCTCCGTCCATGACATGTGGGCCTGCCTACACTGGGCCCGTTGAGGTCAGTGAGACTGCTGGTAGTTGTAGCGTGCCGGGCTCTTCATGATTGGCGTCTGCGTCTTCTCCTCCTCGGAGGTTTTATTTGGAGAGCTCGTTTATTTGCCTCTTCGTGACTTGGTCTCCTCCTCCATAGACGATCGATAGACAGGCTTGACCACAGAGCAAGCTAGGTCGTCCTCCGATCCTGTCTCATGGTGACATGGATGCATGGTCTCATTCTCATCTACGGAGACGTGCCAATGCTAACTTTATTTACCGCCGTATGTGGTGAAACAGTAGATAGATAAGATAATAATTAAATTGAGAGAAGGAGAGTAGAGAGGGGCCTGGTCTAACTGATAGCAGAGTACGTAAGGTGATGATGATGAGGTGAGATACGCCAATGTCCTTGCCATCTCATCGATCTCTGCATTTCTCTCTCTACCCATGTTGCCCGGCCCTATCTACCTGCCTTCTGGTTAACGGTTATCATCTTCAAACCGTTCCACATGACCACACAAAAGATCGATCGATATAATAGAGTTATAAAACATTAAAACTCCAACATCTCCACTTGCCATACTGCTAAGCATGTTGCCATACCGCTAACTATGTCCGTGGTAGTTTTCAGTTTTTAGGCGCAGGCGCTCGCAGACTGCACGCCTGCCGGCCGGCAACTCTGCTCTGATAGATAGATGTGGCGATCGAGATCTCTGGGCTCTGCCTGCGTCTGCCCAATGATTGGTGGAGCGACGCATGCCGCGGCCCCCGCCCAACAGCAGCTGCATGTGCATGGCTCAATGCAAAGCCGTCCTGGGCCGCCGGACCGGAACTTGCTGGTTGCTGGTTGTCCTGTCCCGGCGGCCGGCGCACATTATTGGTTCGGCTGAGGACCCAGCGCCCAGCCATATGCAGCACTCAGATGGGCGAACTCAAGCCAGCCATTGGCCCATCGGTGGGTCGTCACGAGAAGCAGTCGCCTACCTCGTGTTCTCACCAGAGCGCCTGCGCTGGCGCTGGGTCTTTGCCATGTTGCGCAAGCAGTATAGAGGATTTTGGATGGACGCACCCCCAGGAGCAGTTTGGTGTGGTTTGGTAGCGATCGAGCTCGACGACGATCTCGATCTCCAATTCTCCATGCAGCAGGGTCGCCGTACGTCGCTACAGTGCGTGCAACCGCAACAGACGCACATCACCCCGGCCTCCTGCTCAGTTTTGGTCCACAGTCCACACACAGCTCATATACTGTAGTCTCATGTGTGACTGCTGTGGTGCCGGCCGGGGCTACCAGTACGTACCGGCAGCTGCATGCATCTTCCATTGGCGTGCTTGAAACTGTTGCGACGACTAGCACGTACAGGGCACTGGCGGACCACAGACGCCTGAGGTCATGCCAATTGCCAAAGCCAAACTAGAAAAAGTTCCGCTCGCAGCGAAAATCAAACAGGGTTAGAGGTTAAACTAAAATCTGCGTGCAGTCGTCCATCAGGTGATTCATTTGATCATGCATGCGCTCTGATGCTGAGCGCTCTAGCTATGCATCTGTGACGATCTAGTGTAGGTTCCGGCATCAATCAGCTTGCAACACGTAGACCTTGTGCCAACCCGCCCGATAGATCTCGATAGGTTTAACAAGAGGTCGATGATGATCTTGTCCCCTGTCTTTTTGTTGGATCCTTAAAACCTTCATTACGACCCCTCTACTTTCAACTGTAAAGCTGTTTCCATGATGTACATACTGGGGTCTCACAGCTTTAATGAGTTATATGCCAACTTTAATTTTCAAATCAAGCATACGCTGATCGATACACTACACATGTATACTCCGACTTTGCATATGGCGGAGCCTGCATCTGATCCGGCAACGGCTAGCTGTTGTGAAAATGCGCATGCATGCCATTATTGCCACCTAATCTCTCTAACAACCAAGAACAAGATCGACCTCGGAAAAAGATGGAACTAACCGAGATCTTATCCTAACCATCATTATATCTTTAGGAAAGATGGCACGACCGATCCATCGATCCGATATGTATAACTTACTAATCAGTGTCCCAGGAGAAAGGCAAAAGTGACGGTGGAGTTGATAATAAACCATTTCAATCATGGAAAGATGTTGCTAGTTAAATACAAGCCAATTAGGAAGGATATGAGATCAATATGATTATGAACGGCCGGCGCCATATGAAATCATGAATACCTCCTATTAGCAATGGCTTGCATTCTGAATAAAAGAAAGGTAGAAAAGCGATAGTCATGTCGAGCCTTCAACTTTTCTCTCATGTTATGAGATCTCAGTTTGTCCCAACAGTCACACTATGTTAAGTTTAACCAAGCATATAGAAAAAATATAATATTTGTGTCATCAAATTAATATCACTGGATAAACTATATATGTAATATATTTTTGAACCTTGATGTGGTCGCTTTTTCCTCTTCTATGTAAATTCTGTCAAAGTCAGTATAGCTTGACTTAAACCTAACTTGGATATTTCAGGATATATAGGGGGTAGTTCATTTGAAGCTGAAGAAGGAAAAAAAGCGACCAGGACCAGAATTTTAAATGACTCATGTTGAACATGAGCGAGCGAGCGAGCTAGTTTAAAAAATATCGTGGGGCAGGTAAGAGAAGGCTGAAAGAGGCTCGTAGGTAGCAAAACATGAGATCTTTTTGAGAACATGCAGAGCTAGTAGGTAGCAAAGCCACAAGATCCAAAGATGAAAGGCAGCTAGTGTGTGAGATGGAGAGAAAGCGTGGTACTGGTCCTGCAAGGAGCCAAGGACTCCTGCGCGCAGGCGCAGCTAGCTGCGTCCAGATCTGGATTGATGCAATGGCATGACAATGCTGAATGAAAGGCAGTCACTCACGTACTCGTACAGATAGATAGTAGATTCCTGCCTGCATGCTTACAAGGACAGAGAAAAAAACACATGAAAGAATGGGACGCATACTCCTACTACTATATAGTAGGATGTATGTAGAGCAGTACGTAGCAGGTGGTCACTTGGCCAGGTACTACACAACTGTACATGTGAAAAAAGGCATCGATCAAGACCCAAGTCATAGTCATACAACTAATAAGACTGGTGATGGGTACGTGAGTCGCAAGGTCACGACGCAAAATATACGTAGAGTGGGGGTACCTACTACGTACTACCTTGTACACATATTATTGCGTCCATGTCAGCAGCTAAAATGCTTGCGATATGCATGCAAACGGAACACTGCAGTGCCCCTAGTCAGGAGAGTTTTTGTCTCTGTGCATGGCCTGGCCTGCAGGGTCCAGATCAAAAGTCTCACGGCTGCAGGTTGCATCATGTTCATGTTCACGGGAGTTGTTGCTTTGTGGCGTGCTCTTTGCCTTGTGTACTAGAGCCATGCAGGGCCTCGACAAGCAGATGAGCACGTAGTACACGCGTGCGTTTGCGACCGTCTGAAATATTCGTACGTGTTGGAGCATTACGGCGGGCATATTCATATATCGACACCTATGTGTACGTAGTATGACCAACAGGGCTAGTCAGTCAGTTGGTGGAGGTCGTGTGTACATGTACCATCCTCTGATGCAAAAGCTCTAAATTAGAAGAACAATATATGGCCTATCGCGATGTTGGAAGACATCCGATGCCCATACCACATCCCTTTTGGCTCATTCATTCTGCTCTCTGGTCATGCTGGCTGGTATAATTCACCATAAAAAAAAATGGTATTAACACTGACGGTTAAATAAATGACCAGTGGTATTTGTCTTTATCACTGATCTTTGCTACTGGCGGTTGAGACTTCGCCACTAAAGATGCATATGGAGGCGCCAGTATAAAGCTCAGCTGTACTAGTGAGTTTTGGGTTTTCACAGTTTGGTCACGCAGTGCGATGTGTGCGCAAAGATCGATAAGCCTGGAACCCTGTATTGTTTTCAGACTAAAGCTTTCAGAGCCGCTGAATGAAATGGAATCCGTTTGAGTTGAGTTCAAACTATATACCCAAAGCGACACCAAGAAACAAATACTTGCAGAAACCATAGGAGTTGGGCTGAAAGTGGGTAGGCCGAGTACTAACAATGCTGAAAAGCACAGACAGTGGATGGGCTGCCCGCGAGTCTAATAAACAGTAAAAGCCCAACAAGCCGACGGCCTACGAAAGCATTGCTGGGCCGTGTCCAAATACTGGGCTTCTGTTCCCTAGAAAGCCACAAACCCCGTGCAGAATAAAAACAAAATCTGTACCCCCGTATTTTCTGGGCAAATTTTTTTGTCTACACTTCTGTAGTTCATTCAAACAGTTCCATGCCAAATTTAAGCCAGATACTTGTTAATTAATTAATCCGTTCTTATGATCAATACACAATAGGTGTTGCAATGCAACCACCAAGAACCCAGCTAATTGCATCTCGGATTCAGATTTCCCTCGTCCCTACGACTTCAGAACAGCTAAACATTTATCCCAGCTCGGCGTCCCTCCACTCCAGCGGCAGCAACGCTTGGCCTGCACAAACACGCAAGGACGAACGGACGGTCATGTCTTGCGGCCTCAATCTTTGCACTAGCAAGTCTTGCACATAGATAGCTCTGCTGATGCTGTGATGAGCCGTGCAGGTTCAGGTTCTTGGAGTAGCTTACCGTGCGTCGTCTCAACTGGAGGCGCAGGTGGGCTTACGAGGGGGCAGCTGGTGGTGAGGCGTTCTCTGGACATCAGGGAGAGGAACAGACCATTAGTAAGTTCAGTCTCAGTGTTACAGAAATCACATGAATTCGCTCAGGTGAAGTTTGCTAGCTATCTGGGGAAGTCATTAGTTGAACTGTGAGTGTTGTAATGGTCCAGTGAAACTGACCTTCAGCTTGGGCTTCAGAGACTCGACAGCGGCTCTCGTGCCGCTGTTTGCAGCTTGCTGCAAAATACAAGCCAAAAAGGAGCACGGTTAGAGTGGGTCTGAACTGTGAACATGTGCGATCCCTGAATTTTGTGGAGCGTGGATTTTGTTCTCTCCTCTGACCTTGCCCAGCACCCAGTCTGCAGAGTCGAAGTAGGCGCGCTCGTGGTCCTGTATTAGGAATGACATAAGAGGAAGTGATCAAAGCTTCTTTTTTTTTTTTTTTGAGAGAAATCAAAGCTTCTAAAGAAGCTACCATTTGCGTTGTTTGGTCCAATAGCATCATCAGGGCTTTAAAATGAAACTGTAGTAGCCCTTTTTGCTAATATAATACCTTGGAGATCAAAGGCTTCTTGGGTGCAATTCCTCCGTACTTTTCTCCGCGCATGCCTGCAAAATGGAATGGCTTAAGACATCAGAAACTTGTGCCAAAACCTACGCCAAACACCCTACTTTTGAATCAGCCAGCGAAAAACGAATGGAAGCTTATCCGTTTGTTCAGGGGTCAGGCTATCATGCCGGCACAGACACAGACGCTTGCATGAATGAATGAATGATACACAGACACTAAGCCAAGCATGTTTCAGGCATCTGAACCAACCTTTGTGACCACTCGATTAATCATAATTTCACGGCTGAAAAGACTGCGCCTCGCGGCGACAAAAACACGCATCCCTTTCGATCCCTCGAGCGACAGGCAAGGATATGCCGCTCTGTGCTATGCCTATGCGGCTGCTTTTGATCCACCAAAAGCATGTGACCGATCTACTGACGGCGATCGCTGAACAAAGCCACGAAAATGACAGGATTCCAGAAACTGTTACCGGCCGGGGCTGTTTTCGCTGCTCATGCATAATCCATGCAGATGCCGTTGCAAAGCTGCAGACTCGCCGAGTGAGATTCTCAGAGGGTCAGCTTCAGCACTACTAGCTCACAGTAAAAAAGAAAGCAGGACCGGTCCATCATCGACAGAACCGAGGCCACATCTCGTCCATGGTTGCCCAGAACCTCTCAAGTTTCAGTCAATAGCTAGATAGATTCTTGGGCCCAAGAACAGGGTTGCGTAAAGTTTACTTTCGTTCATTCCATTCATCACTGTCATTATTATTATATATACAATAATAATCCTGGTGCGCGTGGTCAACAAAAGCAGTTTTGTTTTCGTCTCCTAGGCATAATCCATAGCGGTGTTAGTACTAAGATAGTGCAGAATCTTTAAATGCGTCGGACGCAGCAGGTGGCTAGGTGTAGAGGATAAGTGCAACTTAATCTACACACACGCGTTAGGTGTTGAGTAATTACCTTCCTTTTGGTGGTGGTTACGAACTTGGTGATTTTCGGTTAATGTGCAATTAAGGGGCATCTAAGGAAACATCTCTATGGTGTCATCAAAAGTAGGGGAAAAAACTGATGAAGTTTCTTCACTGGAAAAAGTTAGCATCAAAGGCAAGATATTTGTTTCGTGAAAGAAACTGAAATTTGAAATAGGCAAACACTGAAACCTCATATTGTCCTTTTATGCTCCCTGTTTTCTTAATCTGCTTGTTGGTTTCCGTTTTCAGGCAATAAAGGCTTTTTTTTTTCTTATCTTGGGAGGCACAGTGAGCCGATTCCTAAAAGAACCCGGCGTTCAGAACTAGTCTTTCTGAAGTCAGTAAAAATCACTTTGATGTATAAACGGAGTATACCAAAATCGAGTCAGGCATTGCTCTGCAAAAGCCGAACTCCATCGATCTATGTTCTAAGTTGAGCCCCAATAAAAACTCCAAAAGAAGTTCGTTTCGAGGTTAATCACCCAGAAACCAATCAAAGCAGGACACTAGTATTGATCCATGGGGTCAGGTAGGGGAACGAACAAGGCATGCGTGCATATACAATGCATGTCAACCAAGCAACAACTGAATGATGGATAACATGTGAACTGCAACCTCTCTGGTCAGGAAATTCACAGAGAAATTATGCCAAAAAATTACCTCTTCCTCCATGGACGCCGGTGACTTGGTTCCATCACAGCTTGCCATCGCTCCCTCCCGTCTCCCCTTCTCTGCAACTGCAAGAAACAAGAGCACCGCGAAGTTTCTTTCAGTGCCTGAAGATCGAGAATGGAAACAAGTGAAGACGACGAGGACGAAACACTCGGCATGAATGAGAAGAGGGGCGTTCGGCAGGGCAGTCAGGACCTTTGTGGCGAGCGAGGGGCGAGGAGGATCGAGGCGCGTGTGCTGCAGAGGGGCAAAGGCCTGTTTATATAGAGCTCGTACGGGAGGGAGAGGACACGAGAGGAGATAGAGATCACACTCAAACACAGCCCCGGGCAGCAGCACAGACTGCACGCATGATCGCATAAGTACAGAGGATCCTCATCCCCGCAAGATACATGCTACAGGATCCTCATCTCGACCGCTGTCTCGCCATCCGAGGGAGATCGACGCCGGGTGCTGTAGCGTCGCGTCGCGTCGTGCACGTTTCGGCAAAAGCAATGGCCCGGCCCCCGGCCCCGGGCTGGGGCGGGCGGGCGGGCATGATCAGCCTTGTTGGACGAGACGACATGTCACCAACCTTGCTGATGCGTCGACGTGTGCCTGTATGTATCATGTGTGTGTCTTCTCTCCTAGAGCTAGCGCGTCTGGCGAGGGACACGTGAGGCCGCCTCCAGATCCAAATCCAATTTTAGCAAGGCGTGAGGATTTCAGCTTGGTGTACCGTGGAAAATATAGGTGAGAGGCGTCCGGTGGGTGATGGTCAGATTAACGGACAGGAAACTCATGCCATGACGGCCAAATCTTTTGTATTGCCAGAAATACAAAAAACTTCTTACCAAGGACAGACCTAGTAAGAACAAAACCTTTGTAGTTTCATTACTTTCACATAGTTTTAGCATGCAACCTTTGCCTTTCATTTATCTTAACAATTCTTTAAATTAACTCAATACAACTTGAAACACGATCAGAATTTAGATTTTGATTCTTTTACCCCTACGACATCCATCTTGAACTACAACTGAACGGAACTCGCGGAGTTCAAACCCAACGGTTCTGAGGAAGATGGAAGATCCACCCCTGCCTCCAAACTCGCGGAGTCTTCGAAACCCGATTGCTTCCCTAAAACCTAGCAACTTGATGGACCAACGATAGGGATGGTGGTGGTGGTCGGACCACCGGAGTTGGGGCAAGCGGTGTATCCGCAAGATCATAGCTCAAGGGGGCGCAACATTGCTTCCATGATGGTGGTAGACTAGTGGTAGAGGCACGAATCCGTATTTGCTTGTCCTCAACTCCTCGTCAGACCCCTTAGTGGGCATAAAAGAGGAGGAGACGGCGAGCCAGGACCGGAGGGGCATTGTGGGATTGGCGGAGGAACGTAGGGGAGACGGGGGGGGGGGACGGCGATCAATGATGCAGGGGTGAAGACGCGTCGATGCTCCGATGGCGCGATGTTGTGTGCACCAGCACTCGTCGCGATCGTGAGAGAGGGAAAAGTCAAGAGGAGAGGATAGAGAAGTCAAGAGTCAAGAAGGGTGGACGAAGAACTAAGCACTGAGAATAAAGATGGCAACGGGTTTTAGACTTTTTTCATGCCAACCAATTTTATGCTATGCCTTTGCCTCCCCACATCTCTTGGCCTCGTCCCCATCCGACCAGTGTGGGCGCGTTCATGCTTCTCCTGTTCTTGTAGCAACGTTCTCCTTACTTTTCGATTCCTCCATTGGATCGTGGCGTATTGATCCGCCTGACAGTGGGGGCAAACCCTCCCAAACGCGCCCCACCCCACAAATGAGGAATCAGTTCACCCGCCCGCCTCATAAAACAATATGTTCAACCTGCCACGCCTCGCCCCACAAAATGATCTCTGCTCAACCCGCCTCGCCCGCCCGACAGAGGCGGGTTGGCGGCGGCCGCCTTCTCCTTCCCCAACCAAAAGCAGTCATGGGAGACTTCCCAAGTCCCAACCCGCCCCAACCCCAACCCGCCCCGTAACATAGACAAACACGTCTCACACCGCAACATAGACAAAACCGTTTCAACCCGTCGTACACACTTTATATTAGAACTCACCCTAAAAACTGTGTTTTTGCCCCCGCCCTATAAAACAATTTGCTCAACCCGCCCGTCTTGCCCCCACAAAATGATCCGGTCAACCCGCCCCACCCCACCCGCCCGTGCCCCGGACAGAGGGCGGGTTGGCGACGGCCGTCTTCTCCTTCCCAACCAAGAGCAGTCATGGGAGACGTCCCCAAGTCCCAACCCGCCCTAACCCCGCCCCGCACCGCACCGCAAACAAACCCGTTTCAACCCGTTGTACACACATCATATTAGAACCGGCTCCAAAAACCACGTTTTACCCCCGCCCACGGACGTATTGATATGACCCCTTCTGTGGTTCAAAAATCATATTCAACTGTGCCGTCTACTCCATGTTCCCGTTGGACTTTAGCAGTGACCTGCTGCTCTCATATATTCTCCGGCTTGCGTGCTCAGTCTGCTCCTCATATTCAGCCCCTTGTGTGCCAATGTGTCGCCTTAAGAATGGTTGCTCCTGTTGCAGCTTCAATCCACCTTGGCATGCCCGCGGATCATGCTGTTGGCTCACCGGTTGCCATCCCGGTCAAAATTCTGGTGATGAGTAGCAACCTTTTGCAGTAAAAAGTAATAATATTATAAAAAATGAATACTAGTGAGCGGCCATCTTTTTATGTGAAAGGAACTCGGGCGCCAACTCGTGCTTCACGGGTACTTTTAGGAGACATAGCTATTAAAAAAATTTATGTCAACAACTAATAAAAATTCTTATCTTTTCTCTCTTTCTAATATAATTTATTAGCATTCTAACATGGGTAATTCGGATATAGATTAAGGGGTTATTTTTTTTGTAATGGTTGGTTACTCCTTAGAAAATAGATTAGATCTAATGACTATTATTGTTGATAGTGATCAACGTCTGCCATATCAATATCTGAATGTTTTAACCTTTTTAAGAGTTTATAGAGTCTATTATCAATATCTGAATGTTTTAACTTTTTTAAAGAGTTTATAGTCCATTTTTTCTCTAAAAGAAACTGGATTGTAGGTGAAGACTCTCCAATAACTTTGAAAATAAGGAGGTACCAAGCTTCAAAACTCGGGTCGGACGAAAAGAGTCCCGGAGCTCAGTTCTCTAACTGGTCACACCACAAGAAGATTGGTTTTTTTTTTTTCCTCTAAAACGTATCACAAGGGTTAACAGAGATGCTTTAAAAAAGTCTCAAGTTATAATGTAAAATCCTTTTAAAAAATTGCTTATGGCCTAGCTTCTCACGTGAAATGAACTCACACGATGCAAATCACACCTCAGACAATTGAAGGCGGCACATTTGGAATGACAAAAGATTATAAATCGACCCGAACCTATTTAAACAAACAAGGTAGAACTAACTCTCACAGAATATATGACACTTGGGCCACAAACATGTCGAAACCACAATAATGATAGTGATAGTATAGTACAATATTCTCCTCTCTTTCTGGGCTGACATTTTGGCAGCTTTATCGTATTCAGGGCGGACAAATATTCATTTTGGCAGCTTGATGTCTGATGGTTAGTATTTATGAGTAATACTGGTCTGAACTCTGATGCTCTCTACAATTATATGCATGGTAGAACAACTGGTTAGTGTGGAGTAACATGTAAACACTGAGGCCAACCAAATATCCGAGTCCTACATTATATATTTTTAACGATCTATGCGAAGTCCCTCTAAAATTCATCTATCCTAGAAAATTCATACCATTGAAATGGATTGCATGGTAGTCACTTATAGGTACTTTATTTATAGTGATTCTTGTCCTTTCAAGTAAAAGCGGCCTGTCTAGGACAAATTTGCCACTTTGGCAGTACATTGTGTTTTGTTGCTTGGCAAGCCACCCTATCAATAAGACTGTAATGCCATAACAAATGCCATTTGATCCGAAATTAAGATACACACGCGAAGCAACCACCGATATGGTGTGATCTTTGAAGCCAAGGAAGGAAGACGCATCAATATATATATATCTCCACAGGAGGTTGGTTTGGATAAGATCGATCTGTGACAGTTCAGTAAGCCATTCTCTACAACTGAACTAATCCAGCATGCATAGGAAAATACATTAGTTCGAGCATGGCAGCTAGCCGAGTATGTGTCTTTAACATAAGTGTGTTTCCAACCAAATGTTCCTTTCTATGAATAGAGGAGTACTACTCCAGTTGGATGTCACTGTCAGTGTTGTTTTTTTCGAGATCGCGCCGTTGCGCGTTTTACATTAAGCAGAATAAAGTTCAAACAACAAGAATACAACACAACATGAAAGGTAACCCAGGTTACCTCTCAAGAACTTACCAACTCTTGGATATAAAACTAGGGTTACATTGCAACAACCTTGCGACACAAACTAGCTGCTGAGAGATGCTCTCAGGCACCTACCTCCTCCTCCAAACCGGAGAGGTTGAGGTCCAACATGGTCACATCAAAGTCTCCCGCCAACAGCTTATTCAAACGTTGTTGCTTGCGCCCTGTCATGTCCCCCTTGAAAGCCGCATTGAACTGGGCCACAATGTCAGACGGCACGGCGTGTTCGTCGACATGGACTCCGAGCTTCCGCAGCAGAATCTTTTGCGCCTGCAGCGTCGCGTTGGGCTCCCGCGGCATGGTCGCAAGACGGCTAACTGCGCCGTGGCGAAAGCACGGACACGGAGTCTTGGAGCGTCTTACCATTGGCCGCGTCACAAGAGGAGTTGCGATGGGCGGGACAGGCGTCGCCTCGGTCGTTCGTGCATTTAGCGGGCGACTTGGGCCCCATCGCCAAAGGAAGTCTCGGGTCCCAGCCTCCGGCAACTCCGACCCCAAACGCTGTAGCAAGCAACGTTGGTGGCGGCATCATCCGAGGGCGGCGGCGGTGGTGCAGCGACATCGATAGAAGAGTCGTCCGCTGCGACGACAATCTTCATCGGGGACCTCGACGGAGTCGGTAGCACCACCGCCGCGGCGACCTCACCAACGGTGGCCTCCCGACCCCGGTGGCGCAGGCACGTCACGAGGCTCGGCGAGGGGCGGTCACCGGCGTCTCGGCAAACGGGGATGGCGGTGGTGGGTGGCTATTTAGCGCGACGGGTAGCCCTCGGCCGTCTCGCACTGCTGGCGAGCCGGGTCATTCTTGGCGGCGACGGGGGTTCGACAGCACCGGCGGGTCTGCGACGGGTAGTGGCCGGGGGTAGACGGGCGTGCGACGAGAGAGGCCGCGAGCTCATCAAGCATTGGGTCGGCCCAAACCCGAGGCCCCCTCCCTCTCATACGCCAAGAGCAAATGATCGGGAGCGAGGGACACAGCGGAGATGAACTCCTGCGGCCGCAGTGCCGACGTCGCCGGCGTCTCGGTGTCGTGCCGGCGTCGACGGCGTCGCCACCTGTGCAAGCTTCGTCCGACCCCGACGGTGGCTCCCCACAGCGGCGCTGTGTCGACGACGTCGAGGAGGCACCACAGGCGCCCGCACTGTCGATGTCAAGGAGAGCGGGCAAAGAATCTCCCCAACGCCACGTCGCGGCGCACCGAGATCATCGAGTCCATCGGCATGGGTGCCGCCGCCCGGCGTGGTGCGCCAACGCGCACGGCTCGCCGGGTGCTGGGGAGGCGGCGGCGGTGGTGAAGAAGCTTGCGGTCCCCTAGCTCGATCTCGCGCCGTGTCGAGGCGGAGGAGGCGGCGTGACAAGGAGGTGCATTGGGCGGCGATGTGCCCTCTCGCGGCGGTTGAAGCGAGATGGATGAGTGAGTTTGTGCCGGCCGCCCGGTGACGAGGGTGGCGCGGAGGCCGGCGGCGTCTCGCCGACGGCTTGGCAACAAGCGTGAAGCCATCGGCGTCGGCCGGGCGTCGCGTGAAGGGCGTGGTGCCGTAGGGGAGGTGGACCAAAGCGCTGCTGCGCCGGGATCCCGGCCGCGAGCATCGGACCAAACGGCGATGTCGCGAGCACCCGCCCCGCGGCCGCTGCGGTTCTCCTCCCATGTCGCCGGCGCTGACGACTGCGGGTGGGCGCTGTGCAGCCACGGTACCCTCCACGGAAGGGGCAGCCACGCCGACAGTGAGCCTAGCAGCGTTGACTGTAGGGCTCGCACCATGGGCCGGGGACAGAGGCGAGGCGTCACGGCTCGAAGCGGGTCCGCAATCCTCCTCTAGCTCCTCCACCTCCTCCTCGTCGGAGGAGGCCTCGCCTGGCGCGGGTGCCGGCTGCGGAGGAGGGGAAGAAGGTCGACACAGGGTCATCGTCGTCGTCGGAGACGTCCCCAATATCGGCGGGAACATCCACGGAAGCCACCTCGTGCGCCGAGGCAGCAGGGGGCGATGGGTTGGAGGCAGGCGGTGACGAGGTCGGAGCGGAAGACCGCACAAGCACGACATCTGCACCCATGGGAGGCAGCCAGCGGCAGCGGGAGAACGTCATCAACTTCCTCAATCTCGCCGTCTTCAACGTCCCCGGGGAGCAAGTTCCGGCCGACGAGAGGAAAAAGCCGCCATGGCTCCCCCGGCGCACCCGTGGCATCCTTCGAACTGCGGGCGGCGGGGGAGGAGGCCGGGACGGCTTTTTGGCGACGGCGGCGGCTAGCTGCGTGGCCGGCGTGGGCGGGCGCTGGCCACCGTTGCTGGCGGCAACCAGTCTTGCGGCGCTGGCGCAGGGGGGAGGAGGCAACCTCATTGCGCTGCAAAGCATAGCCTTCTGGTCTTGGGGGCTGCCTCAGCGACCAAGGAGACGACCAGGCTGGGAGGCGCTGGCACTGGCCGTCGGCGTGGTTTGGGAAGCGGCGCGACCGGCGACGGTGACCTCCAGCGGCTGGGTGGCCCGGTGCCCGGCGAGCAGCCCGACGGCGTCCCAAAGTGTGGAAGCGGTCGGCGTTGAAGGTGGATCCGGGTTGGCTAAGCGCTCCCGTCACGACCTCGACCGCGGCGTCGCGGGAGGTCTGCCCGTGGTCAATCCGACAACGGCACGGCAGCCATCTTGGCGGCGGCGAGAGGGGGGACCGGCCGGAGGAGGGCTCGGTGGCGGGTCGGCGCCGGATGCCCTCCGCGCCCCCGGGGGCCTGCGCGGCGGCGGCGGTCTGGGCGAGGGGCGCGACCTCCAGCTTTGGCGGCAGCGCGGCGCCGTAGCCGAGGTGAGGGCCGCCATCTTCCGTGTGTGACGGTCGGGCTCGCCCGGATCTGGATCTGGCACCGCGGATCCGTCCCCCAGCCCGGTAGGGGAGGGCGACGCCCGGCGGCGGCGGCGGCGAGGGCGGCCATGCGTCGCCGGCCACCCACCCAGGCGAGGGAAGGGGCGGTGGAGAGGGCTGAGCAGCGGGTGGAGGTGGGAGGGAGGGAGGGAGGGAGCTGGAGGCGGAGGTGGGGGCGGGCGCCGGGGCGGGGTGGCCGCCGGCGCCCGGCGATGGCGGCGCGGCGGCGCGTCCGCCAGGGCAACGGCTCTATCGCGGACGTTTTCTGTAGTTTCACACCTCGATGTTGTCGGTTGTAGACTTGTAGTATCACTGTCAGTGTTGTATCAACCACGGAGACTACTAAAAGCCTGGCCGATTGCTTGTCGCCACAGCTTGCATGCCAGTCACCAAGCTGCGTTACGCGACGACAGATCCATCGAATCTCTCTTGCGTCGCGCAACGTGTCGCGCCATGGGGTTTCAGTGGACAAAATCACATGATAATGATAATAGTATGGCTGGGACCCTGTGAATTATTCCAAAGGATTTTGTTCACAGATTTTCTTGTGGGTTCAATCTAGGATCGATGATCATGAATATGACATGAAATGAATTTTAAGGTCACCAAATCACAATTTTCATCGTCAAACCATAAGCTCCAAGATATTTGTAAAGCTCAGTGAAAAACGCTCGCAAAATTTGTAAAAGCTCAGTGACTAGTTTACTAAGGGCATGTGTGGAATAAAGGGTTAATTATTAGCTAGCTACAAAACAGCCAAAATTAGTCCTAGTGCATCCAAATAGAAGGTATAATAGGCGGTTTAATTCTAGAGTCAATCCTTCAATTAGATGTTAGCGTGTATCATACAAGCTCTAAATAATGATATTGTGAGTGAAGCCAAAATAAAGAAAATAATACAATAAACATGCCAAAGATATGATTTTTTTTTTTTCATTTGTGTAGGACGATGGCTAGAAGCTAATAATATCTCGCTCGTGATCATTTCCCCGGATGTTTTAATGCTGGGTGCACCTTTTTCTTCACTTTTCCTGCCTTTCCTTTGAGGAGCATCATTCATCATTCATTAAAGTGAAGAATCTTAATCTTTTTCCTCTGATCTGAGATGATGCATCTGCTGTATTGTTTTATCTGCTGAATTCAGTCATATCTCGCCGTATCCATGGATTGGCTCGAAAGGAAATTGACCAGAATATGTTCTGATTTCTGAATCCAAATTTTCTTTGAAATTGTCCTCAGCAACACATCACATATCAGCACACAGTACGAGGTCTCAAGACTCATGCGGTCATGCCTGCCTCACCTCACCGTTTGCTTCCGCAACTTCGCCATAATTTTTTCCTTTCCGACGGTAAGATTGGATATACTACCTTTTCAAAACAAAATACAAAATTAACATAGTATTAAATCAAATTATTTTTAAGTGCTAACAAATTTATATAGAAGTATCTATACAACGTAGTTTAATTAAATTCGTTATGGATTATATTTTCACAGTATACAATTTTGTATTGAATATTAATATTTTTCTACAAATTTAGTGAATCATAAATAGTTCAACAAAAGATATAGGTAAAACAGTATCCTTTTTAGGAAGGAGGTACCATGGGTGATGGGCCCCTAGTTCGAGTTTATTGGGGGATCATAAACAAAAGGTTTTATAGGGTTACTGGTAAAGGATTACTCATAGCAAGGCCACTTGGTTTTCTTTGCCGCCCATGATTGGATTCAATATATGGCTTATTAAGGGTTTTTCATGAAGGCCAAGTACACAATAACGTCTATATATATGCGGATTGGTGTTAGGGCTTCTGTTTATCTTTGGTCATACTATTAAGAGGGTTGAGATTAGTATTTGGCCAAACTTAAGATGTTTTAATTCTCTAAAATTCTTGGAATTAGTTACAATTTGGGATCGAGAGAAAGATACTTTGCTTTGGGTTCTTGATGTTGTTGAGAGAAAGAAATCTTCTTTAAATGGTACTGGCGATAAGCGTTGGTAGTATAAGGTGTAAATTGCTAAAGCCGGTGAAGACTTGTACTTAATCCATCCCAAATTATAAGACGTTTGACTTTTTGGACCTCAAGTTTGACCATTCGTCTTATTCAAAAATTTATGCAAAATATCATTTCTTTTGTCATGGCTTGGTTTATTAATAAAAGTTCTTCAAGAATGACTTAAAATTGACTAAGTTTGTACAAATTAAACTTGGGGTATAAAAAGTCAAATGTCTTATAATTTGAGAAAGACTAAACATGATACGCCCTCGTATCCGCACAAAGAGGAGCGGTCCTTTTTCCCGGGCTTTTCACTTGTCGCCGTGCTGCATGTGACGACGTCGACATGGACCAATCTTTGATGTTTGTTTCATGATTGCACGTTTCCCATTCGCGCTTCGCTGTCGAGCAGCGAAGCGCTCCACGATGGCACTGCACTATGCGCTGACAAATTTTGCGTGCATGCAGGTGCTGCGACGCACGGGCCGCGCGGCGCAAAGAGAGAGCTTGCTTTTGCACTTTTCCTAGGAGGAGATGGCAGATAGCATATGGCTTGACGGATGGATTCTGTCAACCTGTGTTCTCGCCAAAATCTGCACACGTCGCCGTTGGTGAACACGCTTTCATTTCGGGCTAGCTACAAGCTACTGCACACCTTTGGGTCCTACAAATCCTAGCCGTAGGCCGGAAAGCAAGTGCTGGAGAGATACTGCTGTTCAATCAGCTTTGCGAAAGACCCAATCTTTTCAGATATCTCTCGTTTGCTTCTGTTTATATATATATATATATATATCTTGATTCTTGACTATTTTCCGTGTGTGTAGTTTCAGTTTCACTGTTTTACCGTGCCAGAGAATTTGCATTTGGGTAATTTGTTGAGAACTTCTTGACTGTCTAACCAATAACCAGTACCATACCCTTGGAATACAAGTGGAATGCAGCGCGAGTTCGTAAAAATTTCAGGTCCAATCTGTTCCACAGACAAAAGAAAAACTCAAACACAGTTTATTGGGCTGTCAGTCGTACAGTAGCACCAGTTTGTAGTAGTAGTATACAGCTTTCATCCTAGATAGATGCAATACAGAGTACACTGAGAGCAAAGCAAGACGAGCTGGATCACAACCTGCTCTTCCGGACCGGGCCCAGTTCCTTGGCCTTGGCCCTGAGCTCATGCTTCTTGATCTTGCCGGTGGCCGTCTTGGGCAGCGGCCCAAACACGACGGACTTGGGCACCCAGTAGCCGGGCAGTCTCTCGCGGCAGAAGCGCATGATGTCTCGCGCCAGCGCCGCGTCGTCAGAGCGATCCACGGCGTCCTTGAGCGTCACGAACGCGCACGGCGACTCCCCCCACTGCTCGTCGGCGCGGGCCACGACCGACGCCTCCAGCACCGCCGGGTGCTGGTACACCGCCTTCTCCACCTCCAGGCTGCTGATGTTCTCCCCGCCGGAGATGATGATGTCCTTGGCGCGGTCCCTCACCTCGATGTACCCGTCGGGGTGCCGCACGCCCAGGTCGCCCGAGTGGAACCACCCGTTCGCGAACGCCTCCGCGTTCGCCTTGGGGTTCTTCAGGTACCCCTTCATGACGCCGTTGCCGCGCATCACGATCTCGCCCATCGTGGTGCCGTCGGCCAGGACGGGCGCCATCGTCTGCGGGTCCACGACATCCAGGCCCTCCAGGCCGACGTAGCGGACGCCCTGGCGCGCGTGGAGGCGGGCGCGCTCGTCGGCTGGCAGGCCGTCCCATTCCGGCTTCCATGCGCACACCGTGGCTGGTCCATAGGTCTCCGACAGGCCGTAGGTGTGAGTGATGCGGAACCCAAGCTTCGACATTGCCGCCAGGACAGAGGGTGGCGGAGCAGCGCCAGCAGTCATGACGTCGACGACACGAGGCAGGGGGAGAATCGTGTCGGCCGGAGGGGCGTTGATGATGGTGTTCAGGACGACCGGTGCCCCGCAGAAGTGAGTCACGCCCTGGTTAGCTATCGCTGAGAAGATGGCCTTTGCTGAAACCTGGCGGGCATAGTTGTAACACGAAAAAGAAAAGTCAGTTGCGAAACAGAACACAGATTTTAGGTGAATATAAACCTGCTCGTCACAGTTTCGTAATTCTTCATTATTTCACCTAAAAGCCTTAGATCAAAGGTCATACCCCCATGACTCAAAATTACAAAATAAGTTGCCAAAGAAAGAAAGAACCAAGCAAGTTATTCAAGAACGAAAAGTTTTAGTCAAAATGTACTCCCTGCAGTCCATCAATGTTGGATGCATTATAATTTGAAAGTTTGACCAATAATTACCCAAATTGTATGTGCTTTGTGTACAAAGCTGCATCAATATGTTCATATTCTAATTAATTTCAAATGATGTTGATTTTGGGAGTAACTGCTACTAATATAATTGTAAGAGAAGTCAAATGTCAAAATTTAGGATTTCTCCTTATAAAACACACCTTATATAATGCATGGAGAGAGGTCTCCAAGGTTATATATTTGGTTTTGGCTATCTGACATTCTTGGGTGGAGACAATCAAGTATGATGTTTGATGCATAAAGGAGTTATTGTTAGAACTACTTAGTAGCATCTGGAGAAAAAGTTTATTTTAGGGTCAAGGGCATCGAGGAAGCTAAACATCAATCGGGTAATGCACTACTCAAGGACATGAACAACATTGGCCCAGCTAAATGTGAACCTATTCAATCCATTTGTGTGGGTATAAGTAGTTAGTAAAACTTGTGATATGATCAAAATTCTACCACAACTTACTAATGAGAAACCGAAGTGAACAAGAAAGTTTCTTTGTGAATCATGAATAAGAAAGATAAGCCATGATTCAGCTTCCAATTAAAAACTTGAGGATGTCCTGCTTATACCAGCACAAATGACAATCTTAATCCTAGCCAGACAACATACTAATGCAGTATCTACCAAGTATAGTTTCATGTCATGTTTTTCCTTTTATCTCCATATCTCATTTAGGCTAACATCTTTCAGGTTTACACTTCAATGTTCTTGAAAACTGCTCCAAAACGTTGATCAATAGCAATATAGCTTCAATTACTAGTTTTTCTCCACACATTCATACTTGTTTAGTTACTCCGTTAATTTTCTCTATTAGTGCTAAGTGTTTCGTCTTGCAGGTTTTTATTCTTCTTTGTTGATATACCAATGCTTCCTTTTTGTATATGAATATGCCAAAAACAGACAGTTGTGACATTAGCATCAACTAGTTACCGGAGTGTCTTTTCCGGTGACCTGACATGTGCTCTTATTCTTGAAGTTGTGCAAATGACCTTCTATTTTACATAGACACGATATCCAATCAAACATGAACTTCCATGTATACATCTTTATAAATGTTGCTACTTTCGTTTTCAAAAGAGTTTATGTTCTGCTTGCATTTGATGATAAGTAGTTAGAAAAAGAAGTATACCTGACGAAGACATATACTTGTTCCACAGAGAGCAGCAAGTGTCCATGTATAGCACCAGCCATTGCAATGGAACATTGGCAAGGTCCACAAGTAAACAGCGCCTTCATTCATTCCCCATACCACAGCACCACTCAGTGACATTAGGTAAGCACCCCTGTGATGCAATACCACACCCTTTGGGCTAGAAGTTGTCCCAGAGGTATAACCTAGCGCGATACTCTTCCATTCATCCTGTGGTGGTCTCCAAGCAAATTGAGGATCTCCACTTTCCAAGAATGCCTCATAATCGATGGCTCCTTTTCTCAATGCATCTTTGAGGGTTGTTGGATCGCAAGTTGGGTCACCGATAACTATCAGAAGTGGCTGTTTGAAAGCACCTTTCTTTTGATCCGCGATAATCCTCAAAGAATCCTCTGCCAGGGTGAAAAATTCTTGGTCAACCATGACAACTTCTGCTGAGGAGTGCTCCAAGAGAAATGCTACAGTGGCAGCATTTAGTCGAATATTGACACAGTTGACCACTGCCCCAGCCATGGGCACTCCAAAATGAGCCTCATAAATCGCTGGGATATTTGGGGCTATTACAGCTACCTGAGATTCAGGAGAAACTAATAATCAATAAAACATTATAGAATGAATCAAGAGTGCGCAATCAGCAGAAGTTTTATCTGGGAACAAGTAAGAAATTAACACAATAACATCCTATGGGCAAAGAATACTGTATTCAAGATTGTTTATGATATCAATCATTGTTCCATATCTCAAATCTTTAACCATCAGTGAACACGGATCTGGTGCAGACAAGGCAAACAGAGACACAGAATAATGACTGCAGCTGCCCAGGGTTTCGTTTTACATCGACAGATGACGGTGAATTAGTGGGTCGGCCTTCCGATACATTCCTGGACAAACTTCATCGCAACATTCCCAAACAAGCAAGGACCCTTGAGCAATGATTTCTGAATATGGAAGCTTTGTTGAAACAACAGATTCTCATCAAAACATGGAAAAATGTGACCGTAGTTCTAATTTGTAACAATAGGCTGAATATGGCACAGGGTTCAAGATCTGTCTTGGGGTAAAATGCCAGATATGGTCAATGAGCTAAATTTGGACTGTCTGGACCGGATATTGATAAATCGCGCTCTTTGACATATGTGCGGCCAACCATATTAGTATTGAGTGGTGACAATAGTGAGCACACGTTTGGCATCCTATTCAGTTGGATGGCTCCCACTTCCCACCGGTATCTTGATGACATGGAAATGGTTGATTTGTGCCAACAGATATGGCAGCATCTCAGTTAGCATGTGATGCATCAAATACAGTCATGTGTTTGAGCACACAAGAAAAATGAACTGAAAGATCAAAGTAAGCTTTCGGGGATGTACTGCTGTTTATATCAAAGAAACGCTTTCAGCCGCCCATCTAATTCCATCACGATAGGACACAACCATCTGTTAGTTTCAGCGTTCCACCAGCATGGCAGTATGTAACAGGCGTGTATGGCTAATTAGATCAGTGTTTCTACTTTCCACCTGGCAGCATGACGGTTCTTACCCGTTTTTCCTTCTCAATTTTTTCACAAAAAAATCTAGAGTTGACAGCCTAGTTTATGAGCACAGTAATTTATTTCCAAAAATTACTATTACTGTTACATCGTCAAGGGAGGGTAAGCTTTCTCTCTGTTCTCATCTCAGAAGTAAGTGTTAATCAGAGCAGCTAAGGAACAAGACCATATACGCACTCGAAGAAAGGGAGAGGGAGGGAGGTGGGAAGAGATGGATGGCCGCACCGTGCTTCCGTGGCCGACGGATCGGCGCGCGAGGGCGGAGGCGAGGCGGCGGCAGCGGCTGTAGGTGTCGGCCCAGGTGTAGCGCACGGGCCCGTGCACGACGGAGGCCCTGGCCGGGTGGGTCCGCGCGGCGCGCTCGAGGAACCAGAGCGGCGTGAGCGCCGTGTAGTTGGCGTCGTTCCGCGGCAGGTCGTCGATGTCCCGCTCCGCCGCCATCTCCGCCGCGTCAGTCACCACCAATGCAGACGGCAGGCAGAGCTGAGGTGTGACTTTGACTTGTGGGCGTGGCGTGGGTGTGAGGGGATCGGAGCGCGCAGAGTCGTCCGGACAAGTGGGGGCAATCGCTTCGCTTTGCCGTTTTTTGTATGTGTTTTTGGGCAGCAACCAGCGAGCAGCTGACTGGGACGGCACGTTTCTCCGGCGTGGGTGGGAGCGTGCGGTGGGGATCTGCCGGGCGCTGCCCGTGGCGCGGTTTTTTTAATGGCGGCGCAGTGCGCAGGGCGTCTGTGCGGGGAAGGTGGATGGGTGGCGCCGGCGCGAGTGTGGGGTCGCGAGGCGGCGGGTGGTGGCGAACGCCGAGGCTGATCCGTTCCGGTTGGATTTCGGGAATTTCTGCTGTTTGTTTATGGGCGCGGACAGGCGTCCAGTTTTTGGTGGTAGATGGGGGCGGATCCTTATGATGGCGATTGCTAATTCAAGTATATTCAGCAATGCATGAATTGCATGTTTGCCAGAATCATTGTAGCTACAAGTACTATGTAGTAACTCCCTCCTAAAATACAAGTTGCCTATTAGCAATTTTAGATTCAAATAAGAGTTTGTTGAAAGAACAATATATCATCCTTCGTCACCAATTAGTTCCACAAGAAGACTGTGCACTCACCCGCCTGTTCGATGTAGAGCGGCTAAGGAGACACATCATCTTTCACTACCGTATTGCAGTTCATTCAGTTCTGGTGCGCGACTGGATTGCAAGTAAATCATAACTTTCGGACCAAACACCTTCACCGCATTCAGAACCTCCCAAACTTCCCAGAAGATCAGTATAGCTTCTTTCATCACCCGATGTTGCTGGCAACTATGGGAAAGGTGAAATGGAATCGTATTCCGGAATGAACATCTCAACCTAAGAAACCTGCCCCTATCTTGCAAAGCGGAGTCCATCCACTGGAAAGCTAGAATGCCAAAGAAAAAAAGAAAAAGAAAAAGTAATTGAAGCCTGGACCAAATTGCTTGATCTGCCGGCGAACTAGCCTGAATGTAATATAGGGACACTTTGGAGAATTTTATTTTTCCCAAAATCCCTGTAAACATCCTTGTAAATTTGTAATGAGGTTACAAAAGCTACAAATCAATAAAATCAGGTGGGGGAGCAATCCATTATTGATCGTTTTTTTTTTGTTCTAAAAAAAAAACTAATCAGTTACCGGTTCGACCCTGTAAACATAAACATACTCCCTCCGTCCCAAATTGACCGCCGCCGTTGGTTTTCGTGCCATAACTTTTGGTAAGTTTGTAGAAAATATGTGCAACATTTAAATATTTAAATAAATTTGTTAAAAAACTAGACTTAAAAATCTTTCCTGATACTAATTACTTAGCATAAATATTTTATATATTCAAATATATAATTGCCGCAGTTTTTCTCGGGGAAGCGTAAAGCGGCAGCATTTTGGGACGGGAGGGAGTAGTTTGAAAAGACATTTATATGCCATTGGTTTTGGTTATCAATATGGGTCGTTTTGGACGAGATGATGTTTAAAAAGACATACGTGGGTGAGGTTTAAAACATACACATGCATGGACAAAGGATAAGGTTGAGTATTTAAAATACTCACCTCATAATTCAAGAACAAACTTCATTTGAAACTTCAATAGGTTGTAACTTGGGAATTGAGGGGCTAATAACTATATACTAATAAACGGTGCACGCTGCTAGCGTACCGGACGTAGACTCTCATTATATTATTCCCGACAACAGTCTGAATTGATCCACACGTACGGCCACACATAATTTTTTCCCCCAGTTGGCGTATGGTAGAGTACCAGGTTCTTCGGAGCTGAAGGCTCAATCTTTATGATGCGGACGAAACCACCCTAAACGTCCTTGTCAGATTAGCATTGGATCGAAATGTCGCTTTCTGCCGGACCTCTCGATGGCTCGGGAGCTTTTGGGTTTTGACGTCACGCTTAACTCGCGGTGGCGAAAATTCGTAGGAAGCAGCCACTACACTAGCAAGGTCTCAAGAACCACTCTGGAGATAACTCTCGTTGAACACGTCGCGGCTAAGGCAAAACGCAGTATTTTCTTTCTCCCAAAAGAAAAGGAAGAAAAAGAATGGGAACTGACAAAGCTATCTGTTTCTATTGCCAATTTTGTCGCCGTGAGCCCGTGACTGCACATGAAAATTGGGAAGTACTTACAGTATCTATCGGTCGCCTTCACGAGACCAAACCCAAACGATGCGCCCTGTGGCAGTGGCTGTGTGTGACCTGTTCCCACATGAGCAGAAGTCCAGAACGGACGGACGGAGACAACATCACGATTCGACTTCCACCTACAGGCGCGCGAATGCAACCGTTGGTGTTAATTCTTCTCAAGAAACATCATCTCCTCAGCATATGTTGCTTGCAAACCACTATACAAATTTATCTCAGCACCAGACTATCATCTGATACAGTTCTTACTTATATATATCGGATCTGATCTGAACTTCTGGTTTCAGAACGATACAAGCAAAGCACACAAGTTATTAGGCATCTTCAGAACTCAGGAATTTTTGCATGTACGACTCGAACCAAGATTATTGAGTTTTTGCCATGGCACGCGATGGCCTCGGATCTCTCACATCCTGCTCTTCTTCACAGGGCCGAGCTCTTTGGCCTTGGCCCTCAGCTCGTGCTTCTTGATCTTCCCCGTGGCCGTCTTGGGCAGCGGCCCGAAGATGACCGACTTGGGCACCCAGTACCCCGGCATCCTCTCCCGGCAGAACCGCATGATGTCGCTGGCCAGCGCCGCCTCGTCCGACCCGTCGGCGGCTCCGTCCTTGAGCGTCACGAACGCGCACGGCGACTCGCCCCACCGCTCGTCGGCCCTGGCCACCACCGAGGCCTCGAGCACCGCCGGGTGCGTGCACACCACCTTCTCCACCTCCAGGCTGCTGATGTTCTCCCCGCCGGAGATGATCACGTCCTTCATCCGGTCCCTCACCTCGACGTACCCGTCGGGGTGCTTCACGCCGAGGTCGCCCGAGTGGTACCACCCGCCCGCGAACGCCTCCGCGTTCGCCTTGGGGTTCTTGAGGTAACCCTTCATCACGGCGTTGCCGCGCAGCACGATCTCGCCGTAGGACTTGCCGTCGGCAGGGACGGGCGCCATCGTCTTCGGGTCCACCACGTCCAGGCCCTCCATCGCGATGTACCTGATCCCCTGACGGCAGTGCAGGCGGGACCGCTCCTCCAGCGGCAGCTCGTCCCACTCGGGCTTCCACGCGCACACCGTCGAGGGGCCGTAGGTCTCTGACAGCCCGTACGTGTGCGTCACGCGGAAGCCGCGGATGGATAGAGCGGCGAGCAGGGACGGCGTCGGGGCAGCTCCGGCCACGTTGACATTGACGACGCGGGGCAGAGGCAGGAAGGTCTCGCTTGCCGGAGCGTTGATCAGGTTGTTGAGGACGACAGGTGCAGCACAGAAGTGTGTCACTCCTTGCTTGGTAATGCCTTCGTATATAGCTTTTGTGCTCACCTGCAAAGTGCAAACATGGTGTTTTAGAACCACCAGAGCCCAAACGGATTGTGTGGAAAGTTTACTTCTTTTTTCACCAAATATTTGAGTACTACGTATATATGTATGTAGCTAAAATTAAATGTACCCTGCATAAACATTTAGGAGCAAAATGTCCTCCACTACATACATACCTGGCGAAGACATATGCTTGTTCCACAGAACGCTGCCAGCGCCCAAGTATAGCACCAACCATTACAATGGAACATGGGCAGAGTCCACAAATAGACAGCCCCTTCAGGCATTCCCCACACAATGGCAACACTAAGTGCCATGAGATAAGCACCACGGTGATGCAACACAACTCCTTTTGGGCTGGCAGTAGTCCCAGAAGTGTAGCCTAGGGCGATGCTGTGCCATTCATCCTTTGGTGGCTTCCAATTGAACTCCGGGTCACCAGTTTTCAGAAACTCTTCATACTCTACAGCTCCCTTTCCTAGAGCATACTGTAGAGACTTTGGATCACAGGTTGGGTCACCGATCACGATCAAGATTGGAGGCCTGAAAGTCGATGTCTTATTCTCTGCAATTATCTTTAGCGATTCTTCGGCTAGGGTGAAGAACTCTTGGTCTACCATCACAACCTCTGCCACAGAGTGTTCAAGGAGGAATGCTATTGTCTCAGCGTTTAACCGAATATTGACGCAGTTCACAACAGCTCCTGACATTGGGACACCAAAGTGAGCTTCATAGACTGCTGGGACATTAGGGGCTATCACAGCAACCTAAGGAAACCAAAACAAATCAGTCGATATCAGTAAAGCAAAATTTGTATAAAGAGAATAAAAAATGTTTGTTTCTTTGAAAGTGTAAAAGGCACTGGAATACGCTAGATACCCTAGGAACCACGTAACCACAGAGTGTTTATGTTTTGTAGCTAAATGGGTCATCCAGTTAATTTGAAGCTAGATGTGTTTTGTTTCTTAGTTGTAAAGTCTCAACTCTCAACAGTGACAGACATAGAGAGTCCAGTGTCATGCACAAGACAAGAATAAGATAAGCTTATCTTATTTTGACTAGAAACAGTAGGATTGCTGTATTTCATTTTGCTGAGGAAAGCAACTAGAGTAACATCAATTCAGGCACCTTCTAAAAGCAAGGGGTATACCACAATTTACTAGTTGGCGAAAAAAGATGCAACATTCTGCAGACACTTGCTCTTATCTGGACTAGAAAATTCCACTGCATCCTGCCTACGCAAACGATCTATCTGTAATAGGTAACCCAACATAAATAGCACCTTATATAAAAAAAGACATAAACATATCAAGCCTGTCACTTAACTGCAGCGGTCTTGAAATAGGGAAGATCCCCTGCTTCTAGATAATAAAAGGTAAGTACTCTCCATAGCGGAAGAGCAGGGAAACCTAACGTGGCATGCTCATAACACTAATGCCTATTAAGATGGAACACAAAAAGAATTGGCTTCAGATGAGGGTCATATATACAGAAATCAGAAAACTACACTGAATAAATAAGAAAATTGGGGATAACTACACATAACACACCAGTCCTTTTTTATTTTTTTTTTTTTAACTACAAAAGGACTGTATATATCCAACCTTGCAAGTTGCAAAGGTAGCAATCAGGCAAAAGGCTTCCTGATTGTTGCAAATGGTTCATCTTGCATGTACAAAGCTACTGAAATTATAATCACTGTAGTACACTCAAGTCCCATCCGAATCTCCATGGTAGAAGCATAATTCAAAATTAAGTTTTTTTATTCTAATTAGTGCAGCTCATATAATTAAAAAGTATCCCGAAAATCCGATACAGTCCACAAGCGTCTATATTCTCGGGGAGAAAACATCGACCTTAATAAATTACTACTATACTAATAAAAATGGAGAAAATAGAGTAAAATTCACCGTGCTTCCGTGTCCGACGGATCGGCGCGCGAGCGCGGATGCGAGGCGGCGGCAGCGGCGATAGGTGTCGGCCCAGGTGTATCGCACGGGACCGTGCACGACGGACGCCCTGGCCGGCTGCGCCAGCGCGGCGCGCTCGAGGAACCAGAGCGGCGTGAGCGCCGTGTAGTTGGCGTCGTTCCGCGGCAGATCGTCGATGTCCCGCTCCGGCGCCGCGGTCCCACTCACCGGCCCCATGGAACCCATCCTCTCTCCCTCTCGCCAAGATTGTGAGACACGAGAGAGTACCAGACTACTGTCAGTGTCGAAAGTGTGATGAGAGAGAGAGACGAGGCGACGCCGCTCCGCCCGGCGAGCTCACTGCCTGCCATTTATAGCTCCGTGAGGTGAAGTCTCGCGCTGAGCCGTGCGGGCGACTTAGAACCGCCGTGCGATCAGAAACCGGCGGTCGGGATCCGTCCAGCGCGATGGTAGGAGGCGGACTTCCAATTGGACTTGCCTTCGCAAATCGCGAGTTCACACCACCGGTCAAGCGGAATGGGCCGGACGAGCTTTACGTGGGCACGGGCACGTGTACCGGCCTACGTGTGTCGACCCTCTGTGGCGCCGGGCCCATGGGCTGTTCAGGCTGGTCCATGTGGCCCACATAGGTCGGTACTATTTCCTTTTTTTACTTTTTCTTTTTTGCACTCGACCGAACGCTAATACATGGAAATTTCAAATTTGTAGTCTGTGGCTGAATTCTGGAAGCGAGGCATGAAATTAGTAAGCGCTCCATCGAACGAAATCGGGCAGACGCGCCAAGCACGAGGCCACCAAACAGTAGTCTCCAGGGCCCCAAACGCTAGAGCAGCAGCTGCAAGATGACTGTGTCCATTTTTGTCTTCGTTTCCTTGCCAGCCGATGCACGACAGCTGACAATCCCTGATGAAGTGGATGCCTTTGATGATCTGGCGCCGTCCTCGTGTGATGTAAGGGATGATGCAACGGCAACGGCAAGTGGCGGGCTGGCGGCATCGGCGTGTTCTGCTCTCCTGGCGTGGTTCAATGCATCGGTCCAATGCGTGTACTGCCTCTGTGCCAGGAAAGAAAATCATATAGTTACGGGTTTGCAGCAGTCATTTTTTTGTTAAAAAATAGGTAAGTTTATTAAAAATATTAGTAATATTTACATCTTCAAGTTGAAGCTAAGTTCTAACTAAATGATGAGATCATGTGGCATAATTTTTTTTTTTTTTTTTTGAGAATGACACAAATCTGATAACGCAGACGCCACAACACGCACGCACACTCACCCCTATGAACACACGTCACGCAAACTCTATCCCTATGAAGCACCTCCTCAGGAAATTTGAAAGACCCTACCGATCTCGAGATTCTTTGTGATTGAATAAAAATATATAACAGTGCTTGCTTGGTTGGTTTCCAATTCTTTCCTATCAAAAACATGGCATGTCAAAATTAGTAGTCATCAATTAATTCATTTTCAAAGATTTGTGTTTATGGCCAAAGTTTTTGGTACTCACCCCATTCCAAATTGTAAGTCAAGACTTTTCTTGTTACATCCATTTTGCTATGTACCTAGATATAATAATATGTTTAGATACATATGAAAATAGATGATCCGTAAAAGACAAAGAAACTTACAATTTAAAAACGGAGTGAGTATGTCTCCAAAAAGTTCTTAAAATGCATAAAAAAGAAAAATTGGCAAGACTTGATTTTGGTAGTCAATCAAATTCTTACCTATGTTTTTTGCCCTAACTTTGGCAAATCTAATTTTGACAATCTTAAGTTTTGGCTTGTTATTATTTTGGTTGGTTAAAAAATTGGTAGCCAGCCAATCGGGCTCAACCATTTGTTTTTTTGAAGTGTAGGCTCTACCATTTGTGATATGCTTAATATTGGTTGAAGCTCATTTAAAGAAAAAAAAAAAGAAACTTGAATTCGCAAGGAAGCAGATGTAGGATACCTTGATATTCATTTGGTAAGGGCATCCTCACTAGCAAGGTTCATAATTATTTTTAAACGCATAGGATTCATAATATAATACTAGTACCTAGCTAAAGGTGAAGGAAAGGAAAAGAATATCTCATCTATTTCAGACTGTCTAGCCACGTGGCTGGCCATTGGACACGTCCTATGGGACTTAAGGCCCAATCTGAAAGGCCTACAATAACCTCATGAACTTATGATGGGCTGAGCTACTGTCCTATCCCAAACAATGGAAGTCGAGCCCGTGGAGACCTGTTAAGCGCTAGCCCACGTGTTCAATCTCCTCTTGGATTCTCGATTACGTGTGCTCCCGGCCTCGCCCAGTCACACCGACCGACCCGAGCCCGAGGCCGGATTCCATTCCACCCACCAGCCTCCAGGAAGGAGCTGAGCACGCTGGAAACCGGAAACAGTATTGTAATCGCGACCAAATCCAACGCGAAATTTTGACTTCGTTTCTTCGTAGTTGTTGCCTCGTTCTCCTGGCCGCCGTCGCTACTCTGTTTCTTGTTTCTAGAAGATTCGGAGTGCGAAATTTCAAATTTGGGATTTGAATGCTTCTTTTATATTACAAAATCTTCTATCTATACTAAAACTTCACACAAAATAGATTTGTTAATTTGTTGGTGTACAGCCAATGCAAAAGCCAAGTTCTGCGTCTGTCTCTTTCTGGATATACATACTAAGGGCACGTACAACAGTCGCCGGAGTGCCGTCTGTAGAGATGTAAATTTGCGAAAAACACCCGCTCCGACGGCATTAAATGAAGCAAGAGAGGAGAGCCGGCGTCTGGTGAAGCGACAGCAGTGGCCCGTGCTCCGAGGCAAACGTGATGGCAGAAGCCCTCCAGCGGCGCACGAAGGGATCTAGCTGCGCCTGCATTGCTGTGTTACTGCCTGTGTGTTGTGCCGTGCTCTGTACTACTACTCTGAACTGATGCACAAGCAATGTACAAGCAAAGAGCACGTCCCACCTTGCCGCTTTTCTATACAAAAATAAAAAAAAGAAATACACCTACCATAGAAGTATCAATTAGCAACACAATGGTATATAGAAATGATATCATAATTGATCCTGACAACATATAAGCACTAAATAAGCCAAATAGAATAAGAAAATGCCTATGGGTTGATAAAATTTGTCGTTTTAAACCTGCGTGTTGTAAATTTTAAAAACTTATAGACGGCCAGCTGTCTCTCTGTTGTACGTGCCGTGGTCCGTCCGTGTTCGCTGCAGAGTCATGGCGGTTGCATCAGCCTTGCATTCAGGCGTAAGCAAACCTGCACGCAACTGACGTGCGAGGCTGCTGAATTGAGGCGCAAGTGAGCCTGACATTTCCCGCCCTGCTCGTCACGTTGTCTGAAACTCTGAATACATCTAGTAATCCGGTTCATGATCGTACGTACAATCGGCCATAAAATGTTTGAAGAACAGACGCTGTGAAAACGTACAATGTCACTGGCAACATGGAAACTCATTTGGAGCTCGAGACCTTTCCACCTTTTATACATATAATACACATGACGATTGACGAAGCACTCTATTTTGTTCTAATAATCCTATTTAGGCTACGGCGCTACGCCCAGTTACCCTGGATTTGAACCTGAAACTATTCTAGCTTCTCGAAACTGTACAAATTACTGAACAAATTCCAACTGGGATGAACAATGACTCGATTCAGAGCAAAAAGAACAAACCGTTAAAGTAGATTAACTACACGGCAAATTTGTGTTGCGCTATTTCATCTTATCACATGGAGGTCACATCATGCCATCGTACATGCATTTTGACAGGCTACATGATCACAACAGGCATTCATTGGGACAGAGAAAGGAAACGCAAAGAGGACGATTAGATGGATCATCAGAACTGCTGAGAGCACCTACTGGCCGATCGGCTCATGGACCAGATCAGAGGAAGGAAGGGAGCTTGCTTGTCAGAAGAGCCAATGGGGCCTCTTCTTGGGCAGCACGCGCTCCTCGATGGTCCGCAGGCTGGGCTTCCACCCTCTGCTGGACAGCTCCCGGCTCAGGAACTCCGGCCGGTGCTCCTCGAACCCGTCCGCCGGCCTGGCTGTCCCCGCCTCGTCCTCGTCATCGGTGGACTCCGCCGCGGCCGCCTCTCCTCGCTGCGCCGGCTCCTCGGCGCCAGGCGCCGCCTCCGCCCGGCTGCCCTTCTTGGACGACGCTGACAGCTTCCGCCTCAGGCCGGGCATCGACCGGGACCGCTCCAGGGACCGCGCCGCCGACAGCGCGCGCCGCGCCTCGTCGGCCGACACCTTGCCCCGCGTGGCCGGCAGCAGGACGTACACCCCGCCGGCGCCCAGCACGTGGTCCGCCGGCAGCGGCGCGACCTTGGCCCCGCCGCCCTGCTGCTGCTGCTGGTGGTGGTGGTGGTTGTGGTGCTCCCGGCGCCGGCCCAGCTCCTTGAGCACGCGCGCGTCCACCACGAAGTGGCGCGGGTGGTCCATCATGAGCTCCGCCACGGACACCGGCTCGCTGAGCGCCCGCACGCTCCCGTCCGCCATCACCACCTTCCCGCCGCCGCTCACCGCCGCGGCACCCGAGACCAGGTTGCCCATTTCAGGTCGATCGCGCACAGCAGAGGCCAAGCCGAGCCACACGGAGAGGGGTGGTGCGAATGGCGCTCCGGGGCAGAGGGGCGGCGGGTCGGAGGGTATTATAACGGTTGGCGGGAGCCAAGAATTTCTAGCGATTTCCTTTCCACTCCACCCGCGGTCGCATTCCACTCCACCACAGCGGCGACACCAAAGTCTCGCGGCAGGGGAGACGGGGTTTAGTTGGCGTGGAGCGGATGTGGTGTGGAGGACGGGCTCGCCACCACAGATCGATGGCGGGTTCGGTTTGAACTGAACCGCTCCCGCGTCCCGCGGTGAGGTCATTTGCCGCGTTGACTCGTCTCCCTCTCCCACACGCACACGGCCTGTTCTACCTGTGGCTCCCAGTCCCAGCTCGTTTCCGGCGGCGCGGCGACTGTTCTGAACGCATTCAACTCGGCGAGAAATCGGGCACGGGCGTAGTAGAGTAGACCTTCGACTTCAAACAGGGTTTAAATCTCTGTTGTATTGTACTATCTTTCCAAAATTTTCTCGGTCGGCAAATTCATGAAGGTTGGGCACCACCGGGCCCGGGAGTGTGTACGCGAGGAAAGGCGACGACGCTGCAGTCCCGAGCGTAACAGGCGGGGTGACAGAGGAGTAGCGTAGCATAGAGCAGAGGCCAGGCCAGGGGAAAACGAACTTGGAAAGGCCAAGGAAAATGAGTGTACTCGAGGAAAATTACAGGGGAAATAGCTGCCGGACTAGACAGTTTGATTAAAGAAAGTGTGCTCGGTTTGGTTGGCATGGCAACTGGGGGTGAGTGAGTTCGGTCGAGCTGGATGCAAGCGTACTTTTTCTGTGTCCGCGACGAAGGTGACGTGCGACCACTTTGCCGTTGGGGCTCCACGGGGCCCTGCCTGTCTCTTGTTTTCAGCAGCTCTACTACGGCTAGCTAGCTGCTCAGCGTCAGTTCCATATGAAATTGCTTGGAGGCGAATCGAAGTCTCCGTTGTGGCGCTATTGTTGGTTTTTTATGAGGGAGGATTAGTTGACGGCTAGTCGGTTAGAATAGTTTGGTTTGGTGGTGGTGCCTGTCCGCGTTCTGTACCAGACATGATCTTTGTGTGCGTGCTCCCATGATTTGTGTTTCGATCAATTATCAATTGCTATTAAACGTAGCTGGGCCGACCGACGACCTAAGATGGTTTAATTTGTAGGCTTAATTTGCTGACAGTTTCTTTCGTTTGGTTGAGACAACATTTTGCAATATTTTTTTTTCCTAGAACACGATTTCACGTGTATTTCGTTAAGGAGGAGAAGTAGATGATATAGGAGACTCGCAAGTGACCCAAAGATTACCGCGACATCCCGGACACAAACAACAAGAAAACAGAGAGACCAAAACGAGGAGATGAAGCACAGGAAGGCATAGTGCCGACATCCAGAGCTGCGAACCATGGTGGGCGACATGCGGGAGAGCTTCAACGCTACCTTCAAGAAGGGCTTCGGCGTCCACGGACGCCGACAAATAAGACCGGAGAAGCCCCACAAGGTCTTTTCGACTCTAGCCCGCCCGGACATGCGGTGCATCCGACGATGCCTCCAAGGTCAATGACGCAGCTGCGCCACCGTCGCCCGGCCTAGGGGAACCATGCGGGATTTCACCCAAAAAGTTATAGGTCCAAAGAGACCACCACCGTGCCACCACCACGGGGTTGGCTAGCACCACCGTCCCGCCGCGCAAGTCTCGAAACCCGGCGGTGAACATGGCCCAAAGGCGACCACGACACAAAAAGCGGCAAGCACCATCAACCGAGCCACCATGGCAAAGCTCGCGGCGCCAACACGCCACCGGCCCGAATCCACGGCGTCGCCGGAAGCACCTCCTCCAAATGCCATGCTCTACCCGGCCGCGTCCGGAATTGGCGGGGCAACTCCAAAGACACAAACCACCAAAGGGGCCACCACCGCAGCCCTTGGCGCCCTCGGCCACCAAGCCGCCCGATCCGACCGCCACAGCCCGGATCCCCGGGAGCACCACCGCCGGAAGTCCACCAACCGAGGGAGAGTGTCAATGAAGTGCCGACCGGCCGCCGGGCGCGAGGTCTGCTGCCCGCCCCCGCGATCGGTAGAGGTGGTGGCCCCGCTCCGACACTACCAGTGTTGGAGAAGGAGGAAGCAGCGGAGACCCTAGCGGGCGCCGCCATCGCCTCTGCCGCCTGTAACCGCAGAGACGCAAGATCAATTCAAAATCTATTCGTCCAATCTGTCTAAATGTTCATATGTGTCCACGAAAACGATTTTAAGGTTGAACCAAACATTGCTGCAGGATACGGGCCAATACGGGACAAAATTTGGAATTTAGTGGGCACAATTTAGCGAACAGTGGTCCTATACCATCATGGTGAATTCAGGTACTTTTCTGGTATGTGGGCTACAGAGATCGATCTCAACGTTTTCTGGTTTTGCTTAAATGCATGTTCCATATGTTTACATGAGACGAGATAATACGAAACTCACTATCATTGCCAACAGCCTGCTATAGGAAATCAAAACCGTCCACAAGTAGCTGATGCAATCAGCGGTCAGAAATTTTCGGATTTGTGGACAAAATTTAGCGGATGAAAGTACCTAGTATGCCAGAAAACCGCGTGACGGTGGGTTCGAGTAGTTTTGCCTGCCGTGGCATTGATGCCAAATTGCCATGCTTCTACCTGCAAACATCATTGCCGCAGAGAGTACAGTCTTTGGGGGCCAAACATGCTTTGTGTGAACCTCACTCCTCTGTTTGCAGCCCTAAGCAGTCTTTGAATACTGCCTGTAGATGCATACAAACCATGTGAGAAGAGAGACATGAAGTCTTCGCCACATTTAAAAAGAATCGTATGCTTTGCTTGCGAGAAACTTCCTTGCCTATTTAATTTCTTGATTGATGATTCTTTTGAGCTACAATAGGTCAATTTGTAATATATTCAGTCTTTCACACCGAATGATTGCAACTACGCTTCTCTCCTTAATTTACAAGCAGTTTAGAATACTACCCTTTCAAATTCAGACCTATGCACGGGCTAGAATAATTTTGTATGAGATATAAAATTATATTAGAAGTTTATGTTTAGTCCTACTCAACATTTGAAACGGAGAAAGTGGAGTATATTATAAAGTTACACTCTCCATAGATCCAATTTGTTATATGCAGACTTGCCGTCCAGCTTCTGCATATTTCGTTGTCCAAACAACCATTTAATAACCAACTTTCGTGTCCAAATTGGGAAGAAACACGACTATTCTATACTACAGGATCTATCACCGTCACCTGCAAACCTAATAAACGGCTAAACGTACCTTCCAATTCTGATTGTTCTTGTTCTTCTGGGTATTCATCATGGCTTTGCATATATACCCCGAACGGGGCCGAAGAAAAACACGGGATGGCGTACCAGTTGAGCCTGGCCAAACAGCTGCCGTAGTGGCGGTCGATGGACATGATGGTTTCCTGCCGGCTGATCGGAGAGGGATGTGTACCAACCAAAACCAGGTCCATGCAGGGGAGAAGCTTCGATTGGTCGTGGGAGCAATACCAAAATCCAATCTACGGCTCTCGCTCGTCTTCTCCGGTCGCTGCTGGCCCAGCCTCCTGCCGGGGCTTCTAATCCAAACAAGACCCCGTAGACAATAGACCTGCCGTATTGCCCATTCGCTAGTCAGAATGTCGGACCAACCCCAACCCAACGCAATGCGTGCGACCCTGCCTATATTTCTCCCTTTAATTTGATCGGTGTGAAAAGGACAGGCAGCTCGCTTCCTGCTCAAGCGATTCCTCCGTTGTGTTGCATGCATTGTTGGTTGGGGAGTCAAGGCCGGGGAGATAACACTATACAATAAATCTGGTGGAAATTAAATTTGATTAATCGTAGTCGTAGAGCGACAAGGCTGCGGAGATTCCTGCGTTTTTTTTTTTTTTTTTGACAAGAAGATTCCTGCGTTGGTTCCAACTATACGAGTACCGCGAGAACGAGTTGCCGGAGTCCGTGCGTGTTTTCCTATTCGTTTGGGGGCTTTTTAATTTGGGTAAAAAATGTCTCAGTTTTCTGTTTGATAACGCCCCGCACAGCTTTGTTCTCGGAGTGGTTGTGAATTGTGGTTGGGTGGTCCGACGTGCTCCTCGAATGCTTGTTTTCAATTTCAACTATACATGGGAGTGCTATTTGGAATGGCCGAGTCTAGTTTGTACTTTGCAGATGGAGAGAGCTTCAGCTTCCAGCTGTGTTTGTACGTAGGTGCTGGCGAAATGTACGTCTAGAGCTAATAAATTACTACGTACGCAGGCGGCTACGGGGTCGATACGCAAAATCCAGTTTTCAAAAGGAAGATGAGTAGATGACCGACCGTACACGGTATCCCACCGAAAAAAAAGTAGGAAAACACGCATCAACTCGTATGCATCATGAGATTAGGACCTGACAGGGGAGTTTTGCATTCATGGAACAGTGGCCGACACTTGGATTGCAACATTCACCGAAGCTATGGCTACTGAAATAAAAGGGCTCGTCAGCATCGAGAAATTTTGGATCCAAACCAATTTTTGATGAAGCAAGCTTTATCCTAAGTCAAATATTACTAGCTTTGTTGACCAACCATTTTGAAAAATCCTTACAATTTTACAACATATGAATTATATACCATTAAAGTACATCTCATAGTGAATCTAAAAGCCTAAATGTTTTATCATGAACAGGTAGCCTCTCGCCCTCTCGGCTATAACTTTACAGCCGTTCAATAGTCAGAGATACAAATGTTTATATTAGGGCAAAACTAATTTCATGATCATGAGTGGATCTATTCCATCTAAGCTATGACCTTCCAAATCTAATATATAGATAGCATATGGGTTGGCCTAAACATATTTTTTGCACTATCATGGACCATGCATAGTTGAATACTATAAATATATACTTATATTTGAATACTATAAATATATACTTATAGAAAAGATGGCGATAGAAAGTTGAAAAGTATTATGATAACATGTTAAGGTTTTTTTTTTTTTACTATCATAGGCTATATATGAATGTTATCAACATTTATAGAAATGACTAATTCAACCTAAAATGTAAGATACGAGGTAACACACACTGTTTATCTAGAACTTGTAATATAAAAAAAAAATGTAAGGAGAGTTTAAAAATTAGCAAAATTGCAAACGTAATTGTTTTTTACGCATTTAAGGATTGTAGTCCAATGGTAGGACGGTCCGGTGGGGACGCTACCCACCGGTTCAAATCCCAGTGCTCGCGACCTTTTCTTGGGATTTTCCGGGATTTACCGGCGTTGTGCATTAAGTGGTAGCGGCGTTCCCGCCGGCGACGACGGCGCCTATGGTGAATCTCCGGATCTCTGCCGGCCGCCCAGTCGAAAGGGAGGTGCCTCATAGGGGTAGGGTTTGCGTATGTGTGTGTTCATAGGGGTGAGTATGCGTGCGTGTTGTGAGTGTCAACGTTGTCTTTGTATAATTCTAAAAAAAAAAAAAAAAAAAAAGAGCACAGCCAAGGCACAGTACAGGTCCAATTGAAAGGACCTGATTGTAATTTTTAGCAGTAGGACTGCAGCAGGACGACGTTTTTCCGTAAAACAAACCCAGGTAGCAGTAGGACTGCAGCAGGGCGATATCTGTAATATGGCAGGGACCGGCGCGCAAAAAATCGAAAAATTGACCTGATTGTAATGTTTGTAACACAGCCCAGGTAGCAGTAGGACTGCAGCAGGGCGTTTTTGTAATATGGCAGGGACCGGTGCGCAAAATCTCAAAAAAATTTAGACCATTTCTCGATTTGTGCGTGTCATCCTTGCGCAGGGGCCATACTAATCTTCTCTGTATCGTTCCAATTTTATCGGATGTCCCCGAAGGGACGAGGTAGCTGGTGCGCTCGGACATATAAGCTGGTGTTTGCGTTGCTGCGCTTCCGAGGTGGTGCTAAAGAACATCGACCCTCCAGCTCCTTTTTTTTTTTTTTTTTTTTTTTTGGTTTTTGAGAGGTCGACCCTCCAGCTCCTGGCTCCGCGCTGCGCCGTCCCCGCAACGCAGAGGCCCGAGCGGAGGAGTCTGTGGGCTGCTATGTTTCCTGCGGCCCGCTCAGTAGAGAAACATGGGCCTCTTTGCTGTGCCGCCTTGCCTCGTGTTCGTTTTGTTTTTCTTTTTCCGTTTTTCATGTATCAAGACCTCTAAACTTTTGGGAAAAGCCAAGCATCGATCTTGCAGCCCAAGAAGCACAGAACATTGAGCCCGTTTGGTCTATGGTTAAACGCTTACTAGGCTGAGTAGCATCAAGATCTGCTTAAAAAACCCCTCAAAAAAGAAAAATCTGCTTAAAAAAAAAAGATCCTATTACACTGGTCGTAACGTGTTATTTATCACTATATAAGTATAATATATATACAGGCTGCTCCATTGGTGTGTACAATATAGGTTGCGCACACATCTTCCTATCTGGCAAAAAAACATTCAAAGCAAAACTAAATTACTCCAAAGAGACAGGGAAAAATAAGAAGGGGAAAATGCAGAGCAGCAGCGCCAGCAGCTTCGTGGACTCGTGGTTTGTGATAACGAAACATTTGGTTGGTGCTACGGCTTCACGATGACAACGGGGCAGCTCGCATTCCTGAGGCAGTAATCACTAACACTTCCGAGGAAAGCCCTGCAAAACGCAAAGCAAACGGTTAATTATCACCGCATACACAAACATTTCCTGCTACTCCCAAAAAGTAACCACAGCTTTTAAGCTCGCTCTTCGCAATCGCAACCGACCGACAGGAATTTTAAAAGGAAAAAAAAAAAATCTGCATAAAAAACTACCACAGTGTCGATTTACCTCTTGAAGAAGCCGTAGCCATGGCTCCCCATCACCAGAACGTCGGCACCGAGCTTGTCCGCCATATGGCAGATGACGCCCCTGGCGTCCCCGACCACAACCTTCGCCTCGACCTTCATCTCGTGGTCATCACTCTCATCCACGTCCTGGTCCTGCAGCAAAACCACCACACGGGGGTCAGGATGTGAAATCGGTGTGCTGATCGGCCTCCATCGCTGAACACGCCTGAACTGAAACGTCGATCCGTGCAAGTGATCCGTCGTAGCCTGAGCACCGTACCTTGCTGTATAACGTGCAGAGCTTCTGCGCCTTCTCCACCACCGCGTCCGCCACCTCCCGGCTGTACCTGTCGATCGCGGCGGTCACCTCCTCTGCGAACAGGTAGCCTACCGCGGCTTGCGGCACAGAACTGTCAGTTTCTCGACGTCGACGGCGCACACAGATGTCGATCGCGTGCGGCCGGGGAGACGACGAAAGAAGCACGTACGTACCGGAGGCGTCGAACACGGAGTAGGCCGGCGGCGGCGGGCGGACGTAGAGCAGGATGATGGTGTCCCCGCGCGACGCCGCGGCGAAGGTGCCGAGGCACCACCGCAGCGCCTGCACGCTCTCGTCGCCCTCGTCCACCGCCACCAGGATCCGCCGCCCTGGCTTCGTCGCCGCAGTCTCGCCTCCCATGCTTGCCTCTCTGCACACGTCACACGTGTCACGCAACCAGCTGACCAAATCGAGCAGAAGCTGCGACTCGTGGATGGGGACGGCCAAGAGATTCCGGGCCGGCTTTTATCTTTGGAAACGCCGCGCGGGCGGCTCCCCGGGTTTGCGTAACGGTGGATCGGTCCGCGGTATCTTCGGGAGTTGATACGAATCACGGCGCACCCATAGACGGTGGGGATTGTTCCATAGCGCCGCGAGTCCCACTGTAAATAGCATTGTCGCCTGGCCCTGGGGCCTGCAGCTGGATTAGATTTGCGGAGAATGGGCCGTGGTTTTCCTGGCCGCGCCTACATCTCGCAGCAGGATAGCACCGCACCGGATTCCGTGTGTGAGTGACATGGTCAGACCATGACAACTCTCATTGAGTGATTCTGTGTGTCTGTCTGTGTGGGTCTTAATTGTTTGTTTAAAATCCGTGCGTGGTGCTTTTTTTTTTTTTTTTTACACGCGTACAACACAGACACTCACAACACGCGACGCACACTCACCCCTATGAACACACGCGTCGCAAAACCCTACCCCTATGAAGCAACTCCGGGGGATCTGTGGGCGGCCGGCAGATCCGGAGATTCTCGAAAAGTCACCATAAAGCGCCTCGTCGCCGACGGAACGTTGCTTACCACTTAATATCCGTGGCGTGGTGCTTGGTCGCGCTAGCTGCAGTGTTTTGAATATTCGTTTAAATAATTTCGTTGTGCGGATCCATGGGCGCATTGTGAGGACTAACGGACAAACCCATCCCAGCTTGCTTCAAGTTCAACAACAAAAAATGTGTTCGAGACTTGCTTAAAATTTTCAAAATGCTCAAAAAACTTAAAAATTTCAAGGACAGTGACCTACTCCCTTTGTCCCTCTTTTATATGTCGCTCGAGAACTTAGATTGTGAGGGGCATGGATTTCAAGCGACAGAGAGTACATGTTTTTACACACACACACATACACATCCGTTGAGTCGATTTTTTGATGGACATGATCGACCCGACAGATTTTAAAATTAATAAACTCATCATCACATACAATCTCTATAAACACCTTCAAAATACAAAACCAGATGGTTAGTTTCTCGGTGTGGAAGAACCGCTCACGAGTTCGATCCCCATCGGGGGGACGGACTTACGCCCATTTTCAGCTTAAAAACAAAGCCCCCTAGTTCCTCCTAGGTTGGGTCGCATTATTTTTTAAAAAAACAATGAAAATAGAGGCAGGGTAACAGTAGAGTGTTTATGATCAGTTGGGGCGGCAATGAAAATAGAGCGGGCTAAGAAGAGGCTAATAGTGGAATGTCGCAACCTTAGAAATCACGTTTGAAGAGATCGCAGTGATATGCAAGCTTAATAGTAGTGTGTTTAAGATCAGTTGGGGCAGCGACGAAGCCAATGAAAATAGAGGCATGCTAAGAGAAGGCTACGAGGGACCGTCGAGACCGATGTGAATTGTGGAATTAGCCTTGTTTGACGTAGCTCTAGGATTGGTTGTATTTGCAGTTTATAGACTAAACTAAAGTTGTTTAAATATTTATGTTTAGCTTAAATGTTGTGCATGTCTTAAATATTATCCATATAAATGTTGTGCATGTCTTAAATATTTTTTACAACTATAAAATTTTTAGCTTAAAAATGATCCACAGATTTTATATATTGTACCTCTGCATCAGCAAGCATGGCTTTTCAAGTGTCCGATTCTCATCGACAACTGATACAACTTATCGCTTAGATAGAAGACTGAAACTATTAAATTAAGCACTGAACTATAGCATTGCTGCCTTTTATTTATTTATTTATTACTAATGTTATATTTCTATATAAAATTACAATAACACGAAAACTCTAATCTCAATTCGAGAGGCCGCAACAGGCAACGTCAATTAACGCAATTAATCACCATCGTGCTTCCCAACCAAGCGCCACGTTCGCAAACGAGCGCACCACACAGCAAGCACCTGTCCTACGCAGCGTCGTCACGCGTCACGCCCGCCCGGCTGGCCGCCGGTAGTGTTCTGCACGTAATGAGCGCAAACCATATGCACGCGTAACACAAACCCGCCACTACAACTCCCCTCCACGAACAAAACCAGTAGCGACGCACGAAACAAACCCCGCCGTGCACCCACACCCGTGCTCCCAATCTCCCATGCCAAGAGCCATGTCGACGACTCCTGGAGCTCGCGGCCGGTCGTCCCACCGCCGCGCCCGGTGCAGGTGCTTAGGCGGCATCAGCAACAAAGGGGAACGCAGCAAGCCGTGCTGCACCTTCAACCCGCTGAGATCCCTCTTCCGATGCCCCGGCCGAGACCGTAGTCGTAGCCGTAGCCACAGTCGTCGCAGCAACCATCGGCAGCGGACGCCGTCGAAGGTCCGTGATGCGCCTGTGGCCGCCGGAGCGCAGCAGCAGCAGACACAGGGAGGAGGAGCCTTCTTTCTTCGTGTACACCATGCCGAACCAGAGCGGCTTCGACGAGCACAAGAAGAAGAAGAAGAAGAAGCACCGGAAACCGCGCATGCCGTCCTTCGGCTCGTGCTTCCGCAGGAAGAAGGACCGGAGGCAGGCCAAAGCCGCGGCGGCCACGGTGAGCGCCCCACGGCGCCCAGCGCTCACGGCTGCTGCGTCGCTGCTGACGCATCCGCCTGGCTCCCCTGCGTCGGAGAAGGCGCAGGCCGCGGCGACCCCGTCTGTGACGGGGCCACCTTCTCCGGCGCCTACGGAGAACGGCAGCACCACCGTCAACTCGCCAGCGCCGACGCCGGGACGACAACTGGCCACGGCCAGACCGGCCAAGCACTCGGCGGACTCGACGCGGCAACCTTTCGCGCCGCAGATGCAGCCGAAGCAGGTGGTGGAGATCGTCGAGGTGGCGACGGGCGAGCGGCTGTCGGCGCACGAATTGGGCCTCATCGAGATGATTGGCAGCTCGACTGACAACTCCGCGGAGTCATCGGTGAAGTCATCGCTCGACTACGTCAACGAGGCACCACTGCCGCCAGCCAAACGGACGGTGGTGGAGAGTGAGCTGTGGGCGCATGACGTCGCGTGCAGCCGCGTGCACGCCGTCATGCTCGCCGAAACGGTAAGATGTTCGAGCTCATAAAGTTGGTTCACGCGGAATTGATCTTTCTCAATACTAGCCTCGTCTCTCGTAAATAATATACTCCACGTTGAAATGTGTGTTGATTTTTGTTTGAAGGTAGTGTGTGTTAATTTTTTGGGTCAAACTTTTTTTTTTATATTGTAAATTTTAGTGTTAAACTGGTTAGTGCATGAAATTCAATATGGTGTCAAAACCAGGATCTCGAGTTCCCTAGCATAATTATCCTCGTTTCTTATTTCACATTGTTTTGAGTTGATTGGCATGCAACTCAATAATGTCATCTGACACTAGCGTTTGTCATACCTGATGTTGCCATGTTCGGTGGCGCAGCAGCCAATGGCATGACAAATGTATTTTTCCTAAAATCAGGAACAAAGATATTGAACACAAATAACAATAAAAAAACCATCTTAGTTTTGTAAATTTTAGAACAAAATTATATTACATCAAAGTATATTTCATTTAATGTTGTAATTTTTTATTCAATTTTCTTATAATCTTCATCAGAATTTAAAAAGTTTAACTCAGAACAAACTAAAATTAACTATCTAGAATGCATGGAGTGATCCGAATTTGAATTCAAATTATATGTCTTATATCTGTATTTGAGAAGATTTCTAAATCCATATTCATATTGAAATTCAATCATGTGTCCGAATCGAACTATGGTATTTTTTTGGATCCATGAGTTTAGAGTTAGTTTAAAATTTAGTTGGAGCTCAACTAAATCCCTAAAAGAATCCAAACAGGGAGGGTTAGATTGGGGTTAGTTCCATCTAACCCATCCAAAAAAAACTAGCTCACCCAAGCAAGAGGTCTTTGGTTAGAGTTAGTTCAGTTTAGGTCCAATAAAAAATGTATTTTCTTTCTCTTCACTCACACCAAAATGATTGTATAAGTAAATTTAATGTCAATTTAACTCTTCTATATTCAAACACCTCTAGAGCTAAAAGTTAGTTTAGCGGTAGAGTTGAAGTTAAAACTAACTCTAGTCCCGTTTCAATAACCTTCAACGTCTCTATATTGAAATACGGAGTACCAAATTATTATTCAGAGTGCGTAATAAACTTTCTTGACAGCCCTTGACGTCTCCTCGCTTACTCCTAGTCCCGGGTCAGCCTCTGTGGACTGTCGCCTCAACCAATCCCCAGCACTACGCCACCGCGCCGCAGCGCCGCCAAATCAAACAACGGCGGAACGACGCCTATGGCATTCACCTCCCAATCCCTAGTCTTCCGGGCACCCGCCTCGCTTCCTTGTGCCCGCCGCATAGCCCCGTCGGCCGGTCGCGTCACTCTCCGGGACCACCGCGCCGCCTTCCCGACCACGTCGCGGCGGCCGCCACCTCGATGGCGTCCTCGGAGAGCGAAGATAAGAGGGGAAGCCAAGCTTTGGGGCGGGAGGTTCGAGGAGGGGCGTCACCGACGCCGTGGAGCGCTTCACGGAGTCCATATCCTACGACTGGCAGCTCTACAAGTACGACATCATGGGCAGCAAGGCCCACGCCTCCATGCTCGCCGGCCAGGTATAACCTGCACGCTCCTTGGCGGTCGGTGTCGTCTAGGTGTTCGACCAAGTAGATGTCCCGTCAGGTCGGGGCTCCGTCGAACGTTTTGGGGGTTCATGGTCTGGGTTAACCCGCTATTAACCACCTTGCTCGCCATGTGTTCGAGAAAATGCCAGCTTCTTTGTTGTGCGCCTTTGCTATGTTCTTGCTGGGATCCATGGGTTTTCAAATCTGCTAGTTTTCTGTTTGGTGGCACTGAGGAAGTTAAATCTGCCTATACCCTCAAGGTTTTACCAGAAGTGTATTTTGGTCAATTGCTGAATCAAATTAACTGTCTTAATGCTTAAGCTATATGTTAAAGGTAATTATCTATCACAATATATTTGACTTTGGGTTTCTGAATAATTTACAATGCAGGGCTTGATAACAGCTACTGATAGGGATATCATCTTAGAGGGCTTGATCAGATAGAGAGGCTGATCCAAGAAGGCAAATTTGAGTGGAGGAAGGACCGGGAGGATGTACATATGAACATTGAAGCAGCTCTAATTGAGAGGGTTGGTGAGCCAGCCAAGAAGTTGCATACTGCTAGGAGCCGCAATGACCAAATTGTGACGGATTTAAGGCTATGGTGCCGGGATGCTATTGACAAGATTTTGATTCGTATCAAGCAGCTTCAGGTTTGCTCCTGAATTTACTCTGATGCTCATGAAGTCCTGCCACTATAATGTTCACATTTCTTTTCTATCTCTCACTGCTTGCCAGTGTGTCACACTTTTGTTTTCTGCTCAATTAACACATTGCCATTCTAACAATTAAGAAAATCTTGCTCGGTTGAAGATTCAAATATTCTTTTCTATTGTTGTTTTATTCTGTAATGTCAATTTAGGGTAGGAATATCTGAGAGAACTTCGGATTAACCTTCTTGCTTCTTAACCTAGAACTGATGCAAAAGAATAGATTAATGTTTTCAAGTAAAGACTTGAAGAAAAGCTGTTTTCAGTACCTGATGGCTGATGTTGCGTATTCTCATGACTGTACTAGCGATTCCAGTCTGTCATGCTAATACATAATTTTTTATTTCCCTATTAAGCTTTTCTTCTAATATTAGCATAACTCTTATTGTTTCAGGTGTCTCTGGTTATTTTGGCTTCAAAATATGTTGACTTAATAGTCCCGGGTTATACTCATCTGCAAAGGGCACAGCCTGTTCTTCTGCCACATCTTCTCTTATCATATGTTGAACAGGTGATTTAAATCTTCTTGGCTTTCTTGACAAACTAACATTGGAAATTTATTATTAATTTTTAACTTGAGGAAGCTACAATATTAGTGTTAAATATGTGCCACCTCTAGGATCTAGTTGATGATTATTCCCCAATTTGCACCTTGTGGTTATGGTCCAAGCTAGTCCTTAAATCACATCTCTATGTATATAGCAACCAAATTAGTGCACCCCTATCTAAGCAAGATATATGTTTAATATTTAATGCCTGTGTGGTATATCAGCTCTGTTTTTTTTTTGTTTAAAAAAAGTGAAACTGAAAAAAAACATGAAAAATTTTTGTGCAGAAAAGAGAACATTCTTTGTTCAAACTGTCAGTTTAGTATGTTGACATCTCCAATGCAATTAAAAAAAGTCCAGTTATGTACATAAATGGTTCCACATGATTTCAAACCCTCCCATTGTTGCAGTCCAGATAATAATACACACACCTAATATGCATAGTTCTTAACTCTGGAGTTCAGAATATAAATAAACTGTGCCATAATTAGGTGCTTTATCTTCTCCACACAATCTTTGTGCTGCTGAATACCTGAACCACTACCTCTGTTCACCATTTTAGCCTGACCTGTAATGAACCAGTCATATTTCTACCAATTTATTTATTCTGTAAAAGGGTTTTAATTGTAGCCGAGATGATCTGTAATGAAGCATTAAAGTCACATTTCTAACAGTTTATTTATTCTGTATAAAAGGGTTTATTTATTGCTTGTGTCCCTGTGAAAGGGTTTTTAATGGTAGCCCAGATGATTTATGGTCATCTTTTCAAATAAATCATGTTGCTCACGATGGGCTGACCTTAGTCTGGTGTACATTATGTGCAGTTGGAGCGTGATGCTGGTCGGCTGGTTGATTGCAGGGAGCGAGTGAATTTCTGCCCTCTTGGTGCTTGTGCTTTGGCTGGAACAGGGCTTCCCATTGATAGGTTCCAAACTGCTAAAGATTTGAAATTTACGGCTCCAATGAAGAATAGGTAACTTCTTGATTTCTTTCAATAATTTCATTTCAAGGATGCAAGTGTTGTAGCTTACTTTCTGTGCTATAACACTTTCTTGAACAGTGATCAAGCTAGAGTTGAGTTATGAAATTGAGTACCTAATAGTACTAGTTACTCTGCATCTGCTATTGTGAGCATCTATCTTGACATGGAAGCACACATGAAATCTGTTAGATACTCAACTTTATATTTCCATGCACTTCGATTTGGTCATGCTCATGCCAAAGGGATTTATGAAAATGCAAGCCTTATTACCTGGTCATATTTCTTATGTAAAGAAACTGTACTATACAGATATGAGAATTGTTTATTGCTACTTTGTACTGTATATGGCCATTATACTCTTGTGAGTTGTGATTGTCTGCCAATTAACTAGAACTGTCAGTCATGCCCTCAGTTACTCACCAGGCTAGAAACTCAGAGAATGCCATATCGTTCAATTTTTCTCTTTCAGTTAGTCCTCCCTGACTTAAGCTCGAAGTTTTTTCCCATCTACAGCATTGATGCAGTATCAGACCGTGACTTCGTACTAGAGTTTCTTGCTGCCAATTCAATTGCTGCTGTTCATCTTTCACGAATTGGTGAAGAATGGGTTCTTTGGGCATCAGAGGAATTTGGGTTTCTGACACCAAGTGACAAAGTTTCAACAGGAAGCAGCATTATGCCCCAGAAGAAAAAAATCCAGATCCAATGGAGCTTGTTCGTGGGAAATCTGCTAGGGTTGTTGGAGACCTCATGACTGTTCTAACCCTCTGTAAAGGCCTTCCACAGGCCTACAACCGTGACCTTCAGGTGAGCCTAATTCTCATAAGTGTATCGACTCTTACATGAGTGTCTATTCTGAAATTTTTGTCCTGAGCAGGAAGACAAGGAACCCCTGTTTGATAGTGTGAAAGCTATATTAGGAATGCTTGAAGTATGCACGGAGTTTGCTCAAAATATCTCTTTTAATTCGAAAAGAATACAAAGTTCCCTTCCAGCTGGTTATCTGGATGCAACGACACTGGCGGATTATCTTGTGAAGAAGGTAAACTCTGTTCTCTCATGAACGTGTAAACCAGATGGGTTTTATATTAGCTTAACTTTTCTTTTTCCATGCTTCACAGGGAATTCCTTTCAGAACTTCTCACGAGATAGTTGGAAGGTCTGTTGCTCTATGCGTCTACAAGAACCGTCAGCTAGCTGAGCTTGAATTGGATGACCTAAAATCTGTCCATCCTGTATTTGAGGCCGACGTCTATGAATACGTGGGGGTTGAAAACGCTGTAAACAAGTTCATATCCTATGGCTCTACAGGTTCAGAACAAGTAAAGAAGCAGCTTGAGGATTGGCGCATCCAGCTCGGGATCAGCTCATAAGGGCTGGAATGGTCCAAGAAATAAGCTCGCAAATTAGTGCTTGCAATTTTTGAAGGTGTATGTGGACGTCGTGAACTTCTTTTTACACTGTCTATCGGTTTGTTGTCATACATTTTGAATGATGCAGACATGTTGGATACCTTGGGCCCGTTCTGTAGTCTTGAACAATGAACAGCATGCTCTGTTACCTTCCAGTGCTTTTTGTTTTCATCTGTTTGATGACTCCCTTTTTCGTACCAAAAAGGTAATATCAGCCTCCGACTGTAACCTGCTCATGTGTCACAAACACAATACCCAAAATTGGAAGTGTTCAACAGTCTCCATGAAGTAACTTCACTTGAATCAGGCTGAGTAATAATACTTGAATCAGGCAGAATAATAGTAGTAACAACAGTTTTCTCCTCTGAAAAAAACGCAAGTTTTGTGTTTGATGATGAAAGGTGATTTGGAAGTGTATTTGGATCAGAATGACCAAACAATCTAAGGTGCGTAGTACGTTTGTATCGCATACTATGCCTATATCGACAAACAAAATTTCTTTCTTCGAAGTGATTAATTGGCTGCATTGTTGTCTGTGTGTTGGAAGCTGCAAACGAGGCCAGCGCACGGATCTCGGCAGATGTCAAAGAAGCCGGAAGGCGCCGCGCACGTTCCAGAAGAGTGCCACGAGTAAACACCCCACGGGCACGTGTCGGTGAAGCTTGCGTACGTGTCTTCCAGTTCTTCACCCAAGGAGGCCAAGGACCAGTAGGACGTGTCGGTGAAGCTCTGTACGGACTGGCACCGCCCCCGGTCACCACTCATCAAATTTCACCGGCTTCGACACGAGTACACGACCACACTGCCCTTCTGTCTTGAGCACTCACTCTGCTGCAGAGCGGTTATCTTGAAGAGAGACGAGGGAAGCGAAGGAAGAGCAGAGCCGGGGAAGATGAGCAGCGGCGTGGAGACGCAAGCGCGGGCGTTCGCGGACGAGGTGCGCGGCAGCCTGGAGACCAAGAACTGGATGCTGGACCTCGGCCACCCGCTCCTCAACCGCATCGCCGAGAGCTTCGTCAAGGCCGCCGGGGTAAGCACACGCCGCACGCTGCTGGCCTCTGCTCTTTTCCATTTCCTTCGCAAACAACTCAAGTCGGTCGGTTCCACTGCTTATAATCCCGTGCTTGTATCTCCGCAGATCGGAGCAGTGCAGGCGGTCACGAGGGAATCATACTTCATGGCAATCGAAGGTAACAGAGCACGCTATTCATTGTTCAAGAACTTCTCTTTCGCTCTGTTTTGTGTCCCTTTTTAGTTTTTTTATTTAAGCGGTGTGTTGCTGTGGCTGACTGCAGGCGAGGGAGGATCTGTGTCGGGCGCCACCGGCTCAAAGAAACGCTCCTTCCCGGAGCTCAATGGTAACGTCTCTAAATTTTCAGCCGATTATTAGTTTGGTACCCGTGTAACCTTTATTTCAGACTGCCTTTATTTTCAAGGAAAACGCTTGTGTGATGTAAACAAGCGAGCTTTTTTTTTCAGACTGCCTTTATTTTTTAATAAAATCCTCTAGGGGCCTCAAACCCCTCAAGTTCATTAAAAAAAAAATGCGAGCTTTAATCTCTTGTGTTGGCGATTTTTTTTTTGGCAGGGACGAACAGTAGCAGCAAGTCGGCAGAGGCCATGGTACACCATCTTCTGCTACGAAATCAATCCAGTTTTAGCTTAGTTCTGCCATGTCTTTCTTGCTGCAATTGTTGTTTCTGATTTTGTTTTTCATCTTCATCACAGGTGAAAAGCGTGAGCAAAGAGTCGTTACAGTGGGGTAACCACTTTCTACATTCCTGCTACACTACACTAGCTACACCCCTGTGTTACACATAGCATGAGCAGTCGAACAAACTAACAAGCATTTCTGCTTGATCTGATCTGGACGTCTGGTGCATTCAGGGCTTGCCGCTGGAGTGCACTCTGGCCTGACCTACGGCCTCGCGGAGGTGCGCGGGACGCACGACTGGAGGAACAGCGCCGTGGCCGGCGCCATCACGGGCGCAGCTGTCGCGCTCACCTCGGAGCACGCGTCGCACGAGCAGGTCGTGCAGTGTGCCATCACCGGCGCCGCGCTGTCCACGGCCGCCAACGTGCTGTCCGGCATACTCTGAGCCGCCGGAAGCCACAGCCGTGCTGTGCCGGCGCTCGATTCCGAGGATTGGCGCCCAGTTCTGCCATGTTTGTTGCCAATCGTTTGGGCACCGTCACTCTTGCTCGTATTGTAATGCTTCCCTAAGACCTTGTATGATGACTTTGGGACGACGTCGTGTTGTGCTTTCAACTACTGGTAGACGATGGTAACATCAACCTGAACCCATATTACATTAGTGACTCCGTGGTGCGGGTCCCCATAATACAAACTAAACTATAGTGAAAAACAGTGGAGGTGACTAGCTTTATTTATACACAACACAAAGATGTAGTGATGATGACCATTGACGATGGTAACATCAACCTCATCATTCCACATCAACCAAAGGCCACCTCATCATTCCACATCAACCAAAGACCACATCAACCAAAGGCCACCTCATCATTCCACATCAACCAAAGACCACCTGATTGGTCTTGCGGAAGGAACAACAAAAGCATCATTAAGATTGAAGTGATTCTTAATAAAAGTTTTAGAGATGGTAGAGTTACAAGTTTCTGAAACAAAACATAGAGATAGTAGAGTTACAAGTTTCTGGAAACAAAACATCCTTGTGCTATAGTCGAAACAAGTAGGCGGGATGGATGTGCCATAGTGGAACTGTGAAGACTCTCTCATGAGCCTTGGCAGCGCCGGAGCCTGTGTCGAAGGGTTGTCGATGATTATAGCGACTCTCTCATGAGCCTTGGCAGCGCCAGAGCCTGTGTTGAAGGGTTGTCGATGATTATAGCAGCCTATGTCGAAGGGCCTTGAAGTTGTCGATGATTACAAAACATACTTGTTCTATAGTCGAAACAAGTAGGCGGGATAGATGTGCCATGGTGGAACTGCGAAGACTCCTCTCGAGCCTTGGTAGCGCCTGAGCCTGTGTCGAAGGGCCCCAAGAGCCTTTGCAGTTCCCACCATGACGCATCTATCCCGCCCGCTTGTTTCGACTATAGCACAAATATGTTTTGTTTCAAAACTTGTAACTCTGCTGTCTCTAAAACTATTAAGAATCATTTCAATCTTAATGATACTTTTGTTGTTTCTTCAAAGACCAATCAAATGGTCTTTGGTTGATGTGGAATGATGAGGTTGGTGTTACCATCGTTGATCATCATCATCGCTACATCTTAGCATTGCGTATAATAAAACTAGTCATCTCCACTATGGTTTAGTTTATATCTATGGGGACCCACACCACCGAGTCACTAATGTAATATGCACAATGGTTTAATTTATATCTATGGGGACCCACACCACCGAGTCACTAATGTAATATGGGTTAGGTGTCAAACTTTATTGAACTTAATAGCAGCCTACCTATGTTCTCAGACGGGAGACTTTATGATATTATGCATGCTAGTGAGAAGTTAGGTCCCAATTTTGCTGATACTTCGGACTAATATTGCTGATTTTTGTGCGTATGTTAAGCAATGTGGTTTTATTGATCTTGGTTATAATGAGTCCGCATATACTTGGATTAATAAACGTTTTTTCTCTTTCCAACTTATGAAAGGCTTGATCGTTGTTTAGACAATGAAGAGTGGTGACTTTCATCTACCATCTTCCTATGATGTACAATGGCCACACACTCCTATCCTTGTGGTTCTTAACTCTTAACGCCCGCGTACTAATAAACCTTTTTGTTTTAAAAAATTGGTGATTGATGGAGAATGATTTTTATGACGTTGTCAAACAAAGTTGGCAACACTCAGCTACTCATGATTTCTCATATAAAAACTAAGTTTCTTCTTTGAGATCTCGTGAAATAGAGAAAGAAGAAACCTAAAAACAATGACCTCGCTTGCCCAAATTGGAAATTAGATTCTTGATCAACAAAGCTTGCACCTCTCTTAGCGTAACCCAAGCTTGAACAAGACCCTATTGAGGAGGTCTTAATGGCGCCTCTAGATGAGATGGCCAATCATTCTTCGACGTTGAACACCTTGCTCAACAAGAGGAGGAGTTAGCGTAACCCATTGAGCTAGACTTAAATGAACAACCTCCACCCCATTCAATAGAGCTGAAACCTCTTCCCCTCCCGGTTTAAAAATATGTCTTCTTTCATAATAATCGAGAAAATCCAAAGAATCATCAGACAAACTTTCTGAAGATAAAACACAAAAACTTGTTGTTGTCCTTGAAAGACATAGATCTACTATAGGCTACTCACTCAAAGACCTTAAGGGCATTAATCCCGCTCTATACACTCATCGCATCCCTATTGATCCCAATTGCACACCTTCAAGGGAGCCAAAGTGTAGACTTAACAATGCTATGAGAGAGATTGTTAAGAAAGATGTCCTTAAGCTCCTACACGTTGGGATTATTTATCCCATGCCACATAGCGAGTGGGTTAACCCGGTCCAAGTTATGCCAAAGACGGGATGAATTACGGTTGTTAGGAATGAGAAGAATGAACTCATCCCTCAACGAACTATAATTGGGGAGTATGTGCCTTGATTATCGAAGATTCGACAAGGCTACAAAGAAAGATCACTTCCTATTACCCTTCATTGATGAAATGTTGGAACGACTTGCAAAGCGCTCTTTCTTTTGTTTTCTTAATGGTTACTCACGGGTATCATCCAATCCCAATCCACCCCGATGACCAAAGTAAGACCACTTTTTACATTCCTATATGGAACTTATGCATGTCAACGAATGTCATTCGGATCGTGCAATGCTCCAAATTCCTTCCAACGGTGCATGATGTCTATTTTCTTTGATATGATCGAGAAAATCGTTGAAGTATTCATGGATGATTTCACCATCTATGGCAAAACCTTCGATAATTGTTTGGAGAATTTAGATAAAGTCTTACAATGGTGTGAAGAAAAGTACTTAGTCCTGAATCGAGAAAATACCATTTTATGGTTCGGAAGGAATAGTGCTAGGACACAAGGTATCCGAACGTGGGATAGAGGTGGATAGAGCAAAGATTGAAGTTATTGGAAAATTTCCACCTCCCACGAATGTGAAAGGAATCCTTAGCTTCCTAGGACATGCAGGGTTCTACATGCGCTTTATCAAAAACTTCTCTCAAATCGTTAGACCCTTGACTAGTCTTTTTTTAACTAAAGATGCACCTTCCATCTTTAGTGATGAGTGCCACAAATCCTTTCAAATCCTTAAAAAGGCACTCATTTTAACTACAATTATTCAACCATCCGATTTGAATCTTTTTTTTGAGATCATGTGTGATGCTAGCAAATTTGCGGTTGGTGCCGTTTTAGGCCAAACCAAGAATAAGAAGCATTATGTCATATCCTACGCTAGCAAAACCTTGTCTAGACCATAACTCAATTATGCTACCACCGAAAAAGAGCTATTGATTGTTGTCTTTGCTATAGACAAGTTTTTGATCTTACTTAGTGAGGGAAAAGGTAATTGTTTACATGAATCATGTTGCTCTTATGTGCCTCCTCACTAAGAAAGATGCAAGCCTCGGCTAATTTGATGGATTCTTCTACTCCAAGAGTTTGACATAAAAAACCGAGATAAGAAAGGAGTAGATAATTTGGTAGCCGACCACTTGTATAGGCTTCAATTACAAGGATACACATGAACTACTCATCAATGACTACCTAAGGGATGACACCTTGCTCAAAATAACACACTCTAATCCATGGTATGCAAACATAGTAAACTTTATAGTTACGGGTTATGTCCCACCCTCGTGAGAACAAAAGAAAAAGTTGATCCATGAGAGTCGCTTTTCACCTATGGGATGAGCCATATGATTTTTTGAGTTTTCTCTCATGGATTGATGAGAAGATGAGTCCCCGTGGGCGGAGGCTACACAAATTATGGAAAGATGTCATGCTTTGCGCCATATGGAGGAGGACATTATGGAGCATTCGGACACATGCCAAGATCCGCAATGTGGCTTTTTTTCTAGCCAATGATGTATGAAGATACAAGGAACGTTGTTAGGAGGTGCCATCGATGTCGAAACATGGAAACATCAATACTCGAGATGCGAAGCCTCTCATTAATAATCTCCAAGTTGAACTCTTTGATATTTGGGGGATTGATTTCATGGGGCTACTTCCAAGTTTGGGAATTACCATTTGGTAGCCATAGACTATGTATCTAAATGGGTAGAAGCACTACCATGCCGAACAAATTATTCCAAACATGCCAAGAAAATGTTTCATGAAATCATATTTCCTCGTTTTAGTACACCCTGGATGGTCATAAGCGATAGAGGATAAAGTCTTTCGGAAGTACCTAGCAGATAATGGAATTTATCACAACATCACAACACCTTACCATCCTCGGACTAATGGTCAAAATTTGAAACATCTAACAAACAAAATAAAAAATATTCTGATAAAGAATGTAAATGAAATGGGAAAAGGATGGAAGGATAAGCTTATAGATGCACTATGGGATTACCAAACTTCATTCAAGACACGACATGTGGCTTGGTCTAGTGACATTTCAAACATAAAACCCCAATATACCGATCACTTGCACTAGCACAGTATGTTCATTATCCACTTTTCCATGTCGGGATGCAAGAAGAGATTTTCAACATAGACCCCACTCACATCAGCAACTTAAACCTACTAAACCTATTCATGACCGGTATCTTTCAATTATTCTTGACATGCTTAATATTGATTTTCCATATGTATGCTTGTTGAGGATTAATATGTTGCTTAGCGTAGTATTAAATGTTAGTACTATTTACTATCGTTATTTGGTGTGTTGCTTGCTTATGTCTTGCCCCTCTTGTAGAAAAGAACAAAGAAAAAGAAAATAAAATGTCTTTTTTGCAACTTAGTATATACATGAATTTTTCCACTTATATCCGTAATCACGTCCATCTATAATGCTGAATCGAACAATTCTCTTTGATTGTGCTCTTGACCTAAGCTCTAGTTGCTTCCTCGCAATAGGTGTAAGTTCACAAATCGTGAGGAGTAGAGTTGGAGATTTTGAAGCCCTGAGTGATGTAAAGTGTGCAACTTGGAAGGGAGAGTAGTAGTGGACTGATGAACCATGGGCGAAATGAACCATCACGCACCAAGAGGTAAGTTACCATATTTGATTAAGGATTGTATATTTACTTTACTTTAATACATAAGTAAATTTTCCTTTAGCAAACCAACTAGACTAAAAGTGAGGAGATGAATAATGAACTACATAATGAACTAGGGTTTTAGGGGGGTGGTCTCGCCCTTGCTTATATAGCCCCATAGGATGAATCTCGCCGTTGGATCAAACCGACTTGATTGTGCGACCTACATTTGAACGACCTAGATTTGATCTCAAGGTTGTGAGAAACTTCTAGAAGATGGACACATGGCGTGATTAGGCATGGACGCCAGCCCCACAAGCCAGGACGGCCGTCCCCACCTGTCAACAAGTGGGCCCCATCTTCTTCTGCGTGTCTTCTTTTTGTTGTTTAGGTTCCTAGAATTTATACTAATCCTTCTGTTTTTGGTCCTTTTCTTCAGTTTTCTCTATTTCTTCTCTTTTCTTCTATTTTCTAGATTTATCCTGAAAAACTAGATATGCAACAAAACTCGTGGAATTCATTAGTATAAACCCTATCTTATAATGTTCATGTTCTTATTTTTTTCTTTTTATTTATGGTAAAAGTTGACATTATCCACCGTCAACATGGACAAATCTTGTGGTGCTTTCGATATTGAATTAGTGTATGAGATGTGGTGCGAGAGGCCTAGATTCACATCTATGCTTTACCTCCGGTTAAGTGGTTACTTTTCGATCGCTAGTGCCTATCCAAGTACCGCAATATGAAGAACCTTTTTTCATATCCCGGGCTTGTTTGTTAGAATATCTCGCATCATTAACGACATATGTTCTTCACACGCCGCATTGCAAATGCTTTTATTGTTTTCGATTGAATCCAAGTAAGCAAATACCGTGGTTCTTATAATGAAAGTTATTAATATTTAAGAGTAAAATGTGCATTAGAGAGGTGACATTAGGAGAAAATTACTTCTATGGCCCTCTTAAAACTCATCCTTACTTTGTGGCCCTAAAATTTTCAAGCTTACCTATTTGGCCTCCAATCTAATTTTTGATTCCTTATTTGGCCTTTCCGTTAGCTCTGTTTAAGGGCACCGTGAAATTCCACGTAAGATTAATGCGAATGACTCAATTACCCTTCACTCCATCTCCTTCTCTATCAAGTAAGCACCGCATGCATTTTTTAGATAAAGGATAGTATCTCATACCCGGCTTCATGTACCAACAGTAGAATTAGGCCAATTATTACAAGGTTGAGGCCGAAGGACGTAAAAATGAAAGAGGAAAACCTCTAGGAGCTCGAGAAATCATTGGCGCATTCCAACTTGCTACAAGATGAGAATACACCGCCCAATGAGAATACCCACAAAGCTTCACCATCGCCTAAATACAATTCGTTATCCCACTCGCGATCCATGTCGTTATGTCAATGGGCAGCGAGGAAGATCGCTGCTAGAACTATATCAATGGAGCTCTTGGGAGGTGCACCACCATCATGTGCGTATACGGCCTCAATCAAAAGCAAAAGCCAGATGACCCCGCCCACGAGGCCACCCGTGCCTCCATCGCTAAGCAACACCCCCATAGCCCTAGAATTGGCAAGGGGTCAATCCATTGCACGGCACGATACGACCATTGTCGAGTAGCACCGAACAGCCACCACCCGCGGCCCTCCATGACTCCAAGGCTCGATCCGCCTCGACCGCCAGTTGTTAGGACTCCTCCACCTCGCTCCCTCTACCCGCACCTCCACCTCCTCCGCCAACCAGCTCTAGCCATCGTGCACCACCAAAGCTCACGAAGGAGCCCCAAAGGCACGCACATTCCATAGGTCAAGTCTCACCGCAACTAGTTGGTGAGGCAACGATCGACGCTGAGGCGTAACCAACCGGGCCAAGTCCCGCAAAATGCAAAGTTCGCCGGACATGGAGCTGGACCAGAGTGAAATTCCGTCTATCATCAATCTAGCTCTTCTTGACTGTAGTGACAGTGTCACATCCAATTAAGCATAGGAGGTCTACAGTAATTGATTATTATCTCCAGTTTGTTGTTAGAGACTATGGTTGTTTTGCTTTTTCTTAACTTTGTGCCAGGAAATTTGAAAAGGGTTACCACCTATAGTGATGTATTGTTAAAACTGTCTAATACTTAATCCATTTGAAACAATAAGACATTTGACTTTTCTACATGGCTTTTGAACTTAGATATACATTACGGTTATAGGTACGTAGTAAAAACAATGTTTATGTAAAAACTAAAACGCCTTGTAATTTGAAACAAAGTAGTAGATTATATTTTTGGGCAAAAACTGTCGAAAAATTTGACTTACAAGTTCGTGCATCGGTGCAGCTTACGTGCAATAAAATTCTCTTTCTCGTTTACCAAGTAATTTTATTGAGACATAGTATGACAAGAACGGATTGTAAATTTTGCAATGGGAAATAAGAAGTTAGCCCTTTCTATGCACTTTGTGCAATATGATGGTGAACAATATTTGTTTTCTCAATTAACCATCAACTCAACATTAACTTAACCCCCACCTCCACCTCAAAACCCCCAACACAAACCACTAACACCGTACTAGGTAGGAATAAGTATAACTCTTCTTTTTAGATTATAACGATTGTTCAATGTTTTGGTCTTCAATATTAACAAGTGAAAACACACACTTTGGAGTACTCCCTTCGTTCCGAATTATAAGTGCTTTGATTTTTTTTCTCAACAGGGGAGTACTAACTACTATGCATGACCACACTTCACCTTACATTGATGATAGACGGAATTTCAAGACATTACGCAAGGAAAAAGATTCGAGCTTCTATCTTGCTACCATTTCGGTCGTAGTAGGTATGCAGAATTCATTATAACATAAGTGCAACATTTCGTAATTTTGCCGATGAAAAACAAATTTGTGTGTCAAACTGAAAGGGTACGTTCTCCAGTAAGAACTCATTAAGAAGCTTATAAAAAATAAAAAAAAATCCTACAACTTTAGTAGTCACAAGTTGGCAGCCCTGAACGTGGGATGCAAGAGCCGTCCGAGCTCCTCGTCGCCGGCGTCCAACGGCCCGCCAGTGTCGTTCCGAACGCCGCACGGCGGTGGTGTTGAGCGTCTTGTGCTCGAACCCGTACAGGTTGAGTATCTGGTCGTCACCGAAGTTGAGAGCACGCTCCATCGAGCGCCGGCACCAGGCGGCGTCGTAGCTCGCGTCGTCCCCACCGCACGGCTTGCACCCCACGAAGTGCGTCGTCAGCGGCCACCGTTCGCGGCCGGGCTCCGGCGGGGTCGTGGAACCCCGCCGCATCTCCTCGAACTTGTCCACGATGTAGGCCCAGAAGCCGCTGAGGCAGTAGGAGCTCTCGAGGAACGTCTTGTCACCCCACCTGCCGCGGTCCGTCACGAGCAGGTAGACGAGCGCCGACTGGTCGCAGGCCTCGTACGGCTGCCGGTCCGAGAGCGTCTCGGAGATGACCCTGCCGTACATCTCGCGCACGGGACCGCGCGGCCCCATGCGCGCAAGCGCGTCGAGCAGGTCGAGAGACCACTGGCAGTTGCGGATGATGAAGCTGCCGGCGTTGATGCTGATCCAGCTCTTGACGGTGTACACGTTCTCCTCCGAGCCCGGGAGCACGAGGTTGTGGGCGGCGTACTTGTCCCACGGCGGCTCGAAGAGCATGTCGGTGAAGATCACGTCGGAGTCCACCCACCAGAGGAGCTCCGTCTCCGGGTGCGCGAGCATCAGCGTCCGCAGCAGCGGCAGCTTGGACCAGAACCCCGACAGCTCGTCGTCGAGCACCGCGGTGCTGTAGAAGATGTCGAAGCCGTGGATGCGGCAGTAGTCCGCCTTGTTCTTGAACGCCCGGAGCAGCAGGTGCTCGCCGTCCGGGTCCCTGCACCGGCGTGGCGACGACCCGGTGACCACGAGCACCCGGGGCCTGCCCGGCGCGACGAAGGCCGGGAACCGTGGGTTGTCGCGGAGCCACTGGGCCCGGCGCGCGTCGTAGTCGACGGTCGGGCCGAGCGAGTACGGTGGGTCCGTCAGCTGGCGCGGAGGCGGGAGCTGTGGTTGCTCCTCGTCAGGAGCCGGAGGCGGTGGTGCTGGCGACGTCGGTGGTGGTGGAGATGGCGGCGGTGGCGATGGCAGTGGCACTGGCTCTGCTGGTGGCGGTGGCGGTGGCACTGGCTCTGCTGGCGGCGGCTCATTTCTAGGCGCGATAGATAGAGCCTGGCGGCGGTCAAATTCGATGCGGATGCGGGGGATGAGGGCCAAGTCGGACGACCTGAACAAGAAGAGGGGCGCACGGTGCGACGACGAAGAGGAAGAAGACGGGGACCAGAAGTGGGAGCAGACGAGGCTGCCGGGCCTGTCGGTCGCCCGCGACGGGTTGCTCCGTCATCGTCGACGATGGAATGGAAGGAGCTGCACCCTTGGTTGGTAAGTTGCTGGGTTTTTGACGCTGCACTGCTCTGTATGTGACTGTGTATGTGATGGAGAGTTGGAGATCTAGCAACGTCACTGCTTCCCAGCCGCGACGACGTGTATGGTCTGAAGAGTAGACTTTCGAAGTCTGTGGTCCTTGGATTATATTGCACGCTTCATGGTGCTGGAATCCACGTATATGTCGGCCACGGAGGATAGACGATTCTGATTTACTGTCATGTATTATATATACAATATATTATTATATAATTTAATGGTAAATAGTTTAGCAGGCTTTTAATGCAACGTACGAAGTACTCCAGCGAGTCAATCGCTCGTGTGTTCATCCATTCTAAATTACAGTTTACAGACCACTTGTCCTAAGTCAAAAGACTTTCGCGTTTGTCTTTTTTTTTGCTAGGGAGGGCTGAGCTATTTATATAATTGTATTCCCACCTAGTGCGCGCTCATGGCGCATTACTTTTATTCGCCTTAATACAAAAATACGCCAAGCAAAACCTTTTACGTGTTCGAGAAAAAAAACTCGTCCCTAAGTCAAATAAGGCCTTCTCTAATGGTTTGGAACAGCTAGTTTAGGAGGAATTACATAGATTATCAAGGAGATATCAAATAGCCAGTGATTTCAAAATAATTAGTCTAGCACGATCTCTCAAAAACAACTATCTCATATATAACATAAGGGCATTGTTTTTCGTTTTTTATTTCTAAGCCTAGGTGGGAGCTCAGCTTATCAGTAATTGTATACTCCCTCCGCATCATATTAAAAGATGTTTAGGAAAACGGCATGATCTTCAAAGCACAACTTTAACTTCTTTTTTCTATAAAATATTTATTGGAAAGTTATATATCTACATTTTTATAAAGTAATTTTAAGTTAAATATATTGATATGATTTTCACATTTTCAAACTCAACGACTTCAAAGATGTATTCATGATTTATGTTCTCAATGTTCGATCTAAACCTTTTTCGAAACGTCCTCTAATAATGATAGGGAGGGAGCATTGTTTTTCTTTTTTGCAACTATCTCCTAGACTAGCAAGCATCAGCCGAACAGCCCGCTGCATTACGAAATAGGCCATGGACAGTGGGCGCATGTCCATTCCAGGGAACTGTGGCGATGCACAGAAGAGCTCTGGTCACGAGGCAGAAGAACAAAGCGGAAGCAGAGCTGTGGTGGATGGAAGCAGAGCAGGTGCAACGCAATGCACCTCGGTAGCTTGAGTGGCGCCTGAGCACATAGATGCTGCATTGTCTTGTTGCTAATTCATCCCGCCAGTGACCTTAAGAAAAAAAAAAAAGTTTTCACAAGTCGTGTTGCTTTATTTCAATGATATATGATGTGCAGCCCTCGTGCACACTTGATAAAAATGTTACAATTACATACACGAGGAGATACTATGGAAAATGCGAATGCTTAACGGGCTCCTACAAAGGCACATTGATCAATGGCTCCATTGGTCTCGCCTGAATGCTGCAAGCCTGCAAGGTCAACCTATCACTGAAATTTGAACCCTGCACAGGTTTTAAAGTCGATGCACATGGACAATCAATGCCACACATAATCCTAGGAGGCGTCGAGATTCGTACCTCATGGTTGGGGAACAGGTCTTCAACCGTGATACGTCAACAACTACTAATCTTTACCTTAGAATTTCTATAAAATCAAGGTTCCTTCCATATATAGCTAGAGATGTTTTGTTTGAGAATTAGTATCACATTTCATCTACCTTTTGTTTTATTTATAATAATATTTATGAAATAGAATTAGTTGTTCCGTTACCATCTTTTTTCAAAAAAAAAAAAAATGGAATCAGTTTGCGAAGCAGGGATTGTTTTCCCACTGGAACCCAAAGAGAGACCAAATTTGAACAAATTTCTAGGCGCAACGCTTGCTGCGCAATTTGGGATCAGTCGAGCTCGAGGAATGCATATTACAAGCGGACATTGCATGGGCCCATAGATCGGCCCGATGTGACCCGGACTCTCTAGGGAGCCCGTTGGTTTGGTGGATTGATAAGGGCGTGGTGCCTGATAGCTCGCTCGGCCCAAATAGGTGAACAGGCGAGGGCCGCGTTCATGTGAATTCTCAGTTTTTATCTAAAAAAAAAAGGATGTTCAGGTTATCAGAACAATACCTGTCCATACAGAGATCGATGAATGATGCGGTAGGTTGGCATTTTGATTCGAAGGGATGCTTCTCTTTCAAGTCAGCATACAGGGTTCACCGTGCAACTGTAGTTAGGAAACAAATTAAAACGACAATAGGGCGCGGGTTCTGGAGATAACAATGAATCAATGATGATACTCGATTTTGGAATGATCTGTGGAAGTTAGACTGTCAGTTGAAGGTGAAGCATTTTTTTTTGGAGACTAAGTCATAATACTTTAGCTTTGAGGAAAATTCTTTAGAGGACAGGAAGGAAGCTGGACACACGCTGCTGCATGTGTGGCAGGTTGGACGAAGATGGTGGTCACCTGCTGTTTAAGTGTAAAGAAGTGAAGAAGGTCTGGCGTGAACTGAATTTAGAACAAGAGAGATGCAGATTAGCTGAAGCCCAGTCAGCACACCAAATGATGGAGATGATTTTGAAGATGAAAGAGAAAGAACAACTTACAGTGATCATGCTGCTATGGCTATGGTGGGGAGAGCGAAACAAGTGGAGAGAGAGGAAGGAAGAAGACGAACTACAGTAGATTTAGGCCCTGTTTGGTTTAGGGTTAGTCCCTAAATTACCAAACAAGAGGACCAGAAACAAATTTTTAGAGTTAGTCTCTAGTCCAATCAGGGGCCGTACCTAGAATTTTGGAGGCCCTGAACAAAATTCATGATGAGGCCCTAAATTTCAAAAAATCAAAGCATGTTTTCACTTAATTATAAAGCTTCAAATTTATATGGGTTTCACACTACTAGGTATAAATCAAATCTTAATGCTAAAAGAGTAAAAATTAGCATGCAAACAATTAGCACCATAGCAAATAGTATAACAGATCGGTGGTAGGCAGAAATTTAGAGACCCTCCGATTTTGGAGGCCCTGAACGGTCGCACACTTCGACACCCTAATCGCCCCCCTGGTCCAATAGACTCTTGGGAGGGGCTAGAGACTAATTTTTAGTCCCTATTAGTCTCAGTCCTTAGTCCCTCTAACCAAACAAGCTCTTAGCTTATGTCGCTGCTTTCCAAGCTGATCTTGCAATGAAACCTGATGCCCAACTGTTGTCTGAAAATCGTCAGAGATCGCACTGGCAAAACGAGACAGGAAAGATGGGGCTTTCAACCGAGAAATGCATGATGGGGATGGGGTTTCATTCTACGTGACAATCAGGGGCGTACTGTGATCTCAGGAGTCAGGAGCTGGGCGTGAAGACTATCTACTTGATGCTTTTCAAGCCGAACTGTTGGCCGGGCTGACTAGCTGGGTTACAGGAAGCTGCTAAACCGGGAATCCCACAGATAACTCTAGAAGTGGATTCCGTCTTGGTGAAGGAAGCAATTGAGATAGATGATTATAGACTTGGCCCATCTGGTGGTGTGATCACTGAGATTAAGCAATTCATAGGTGCTGAATTTAGGCCTTGTAATGTCTCGGTTTGCAAACGTGAATGTAATAGACTAGCGCATGCTATTGCCGCCTGCCTTTGGTTTTAATCTCCCAAGTGGATGCTATAACACTTGAGATTTAGCTTGGTGATGAGTAATAAAGTCATGAAGTTTCAAAAAAAAACTTTCACAAAAAAAACAGTTTTTCGCCTTCAACTCAAAACCGTGCAAACCACCTTTCTCGAACTTTTCAAACCACGCATTAACCTCCCTCGAGGCGGAATTACAGGCGATTTTGCTACAGTAAAGGATGGTTTTGCTAAAGTGACGGTGACTTTGTCTTTTTCTTTTTATTTATTTCAGGCGAATATTTAAAAAGTCATATTAAATCACGTAAAAATTAGAAAATGGAAAACAAATTTTGTTGGACTTCACATGAGTAGGTCTACACAAATAACATATAATATGTTATTTTTTTAGTACAAACTTTTTTTACGTGAAGTTTTGTATTTTTTCCTTTTATTTATTTGGCTAAATCTTTGAAAAAATATAGTAAATCACAAAAAAAATCGTTAAAAAGAAAATTCATTTTATTTGGACTCCACATGAGTAAATCTATACAATGAACATATAATATAGTATATAATATGCTTTAATCCGACAAAACAATTATATAAGCTGCAACTATAAAATATTTCAATTAATTATAGAAAAATATAGACCTAAATCTACAACAAAAAATATTGTACTAAAAGTATATCATATTATGTGTTCGTTGTGCGAGATATGCTCATGTGGACTCTAAAAAATTGAACTTTCAATTTTATGATTTTTTAGTTATTTATTATGATTTTTCAAAGAAGTAGCATAATAAATAAATAAATAAATAAGAAAAAGACAAAACTTCATAGCAAAATGTCATGAACCAAATTAGAGGGGGCCTCAAGGGGGGCAACGCCACCGGCCCAAGAGGGCTTCGTGCACGCGCACGGGTGGCCCTCTTGGCCGGCCGCCGCGCGCCGTCGTCATCGCCATCATCATTAAGTAATAAATATTTAGGGAATAAAGATAGGAATAAAATAGGGAATCAATAGTTGCTTGTAAGAGAGGTATTCCAATCTACAAGGAAACCTCCTAGAGATTGCTTAGCGTGCAAGTCTTCCCCCACTATAAATATAAGGGAGTCAGTAATCATTTGGGATTAAGCGAGAAAATAATTAAAGGGGTAGCTCCCCAAACAACTTCTATCTCTCAATTCTCTCTCTCAACCCTAGCTCTGCCGACGCCGCCGCCAAGACGCCGCCATCGCGCTTGCGCCCTCCCTGCCCGAGCCGCCGCTGCCTCCACCACCTCCATCGCCGCCTTCTCCCCGCCCGACGAACGACGATCTCGTGTCAATTCCAGCCCAATCTAGCGGGTTCTCGACAAAAACTTTGTACTAAAGTATATTATATTATATATTCATTATGTAGATCTACTCATATTGAGTCCAAAAAAATTAGATTTTCTATTTTATGATTTTTGTGATTTATATATTTTTTCAAAGATTCAATCGAAAAAAAAAAAAGACAAAACCACTATCACTGTATCAAAACCACCATTCAGTGTAGTTAAACCGCCTTCAAAATTGCTCCGAGAGAGGTAAAATGTAGGGTTTGAAAAGTTGAGAGAGATGGTTTATCCTAAGTTTTGAAGTTGAGAGAGGAAAAACTAACTTTCTTAAAAGTTTGTGTGTGTGTATAGGATACATGCGTGTTTTACTCTTTTATGGTCTTTCTTAATTATTATAAAAAAAATTTTATAGAGTGCATTAATTACATGACAGAGGGAGTGCTCCCCAAAACATCCACACGTGCATAAAAATATACTAAATCTGTTCCAAATTATAGATCGTTTGACTTTTTCACTAACTTTAACCAGTCGTCTTATTCAAAATTTTTGTGCAAAATATCACTTTGGCATGCTTTATTAAAAATGGTCTTTAAAAATGACTTAAATTTGATTGTTTTTGCACATTTTTTTTTTAATAAAACGAGTGGTCAAAACTTGAGGTAAAAAAGTCAAACGAACTATAATTTAGAAACGTAGAGAGTAGTATCTAATATTTTATTTCTAATGTTAGCTATTGCTTAGAAAACACAATCGGGCACAATTGGGCCATCAGTAAAAGAAATGAATTTTGGGCACAAACAGGAAATCATTTAAGAATTGAATTTTGTGTAATAATACTATAAAAAGACGCGCTTGTTACACAGCTCTTAGCACATTGACATCGAGGCCGCTGAATCTCCAAATTAAATTAACCAAAACCAATGCACCTCACCAGTTCCTACCAGCCCTGAACGTCGGGTGCAACAGCCGGCCGATCTCCATGTCGTCCGCGTCCAGCGGTCCTCCGGTATCGTTCCGCACGCGCCGCACGGCCGTGGTGTTGAGCGACTCGTGCTCGAACCCGTACAGCCTCAGAATCTGGTCGTCGGCGAAGTTGAGCGCGCGCTCCATGCCGTTCCGGCACCGCGATGTCTCGTAGCTCGCGTACTGCCCCCCGCACGGCTTGCACCCGACGAAGTGCGTCACCAGCGGCCACCGCTCGACACCGACCCCGCCCGGCGTCGCATCCCGCCGCATCTCTTCGTACCTGTCCACGATCCCCAGCCAGAAGCCGTGCAGACTGTACGAGCTCTCCAGGAACGTCTTGTCGCCCCACCTGGCGCGCTGCGTCACGAGCAAGTAGACGAGCGCCGACTGGTCGTCGGCCTCGTACGACGGCCGGTCCGAGAGCGCCTTGCCGAGGACCTTACCGTACTCGTAGCGCACGGGGCCGCGCGGCCCCATGCGCGCCCACGCGTCGAGCAGGTCGAGCGACCACTGGCAGTTGCGGATGATGAAGCTGCCGGCGTTTATGCCGAGCCAGCTCTTGGCGGCGTACACCTTGTCGTCCCAGCCCGGGACGACGAGGTTGTGGCCCGCGTACTTCCCCACGGCGGCTCGAACAGCATGTCGGTGAAGATCACGTCGGAGTCCACCCACCATAGGAGCTCCGTCTCCGGGTGCGCGAGCATCAGCGCGCGCAGGATCGGCAGCTTGGTCCAGAACCCCGACAGCTCGGCGTCGAGCACCGCGTTGCTGTAGAAGACGTCGAAGCCGTGGACGCGGCAATAGTCCACCTTGTTCTTGAACGCGCGGAGGAGGAGGTGATCACCGTCCGCGTTCCCGCACCGGCGCGGCGACGACCCGGTGACCACGAGCACCCGGGGTCTTCCCGGCGCCACGAAGGCCGGAAACCGCGGGTTGTCGCGGAGCCACTTGGCCCCTGCGCGCGTCGTAATCCGACACGGCTGCGCCGAGCGTGTAGGGCGGGTCCGTCAGCTGGCGCGGCGGCGGGAGCTGTCGCTCTTCGTCGCTTTTGGCGCCCGCAGGGGACTTTGGCGGCGTCGGTGTGCGCCCGTCGTCGTACTCGATGCGGATGCGTGGGAGCTGCCACTGCAAGTCGGGCGACGTGAGCATGAAGATGGCGAACGGCGCGACGAGGAAGAGGACGACGGGGATGATCGGGACGGGGAGCAGCCGTTGCTGCCGCGCTCGCCGGTCGGTTTCAGACAGACGACATCGTCTTCGTCTACGACCGGAGGCCCGAGCTGGCCTGGTCCCGTAGCTAGGTCGACCGCTCGACCGAATGCCGTCGGCGCAGACGTGCAGTGCTGCCAAACACCCTAATACTAGAGAAAGTATGCTGGCCGGGTGATGCGTTGGGTTCGGAAGTTTCGTTGTTTTACTCGACGGAAGCCGGCTGGAGTTGGAGTCCATATATGTTAAAGGGATCCATGTGTTAACGTCGACTGCCAGACTGCCACTGGGGATTATACTGATGGCCGGCCGGCTGGCAATTGGACTATCGGAATACCATATGACGTGTGTAAATTTCTATATATGTGTGTGATAGTGACACTGCATTGGTCCCTAATTCTGGTGCCAACTAACCCGTCCAGCAAACTGGAAGACTAAACCGAATGAGAACATTCATTCCGTTCCTCTTTAGACCGTGCCGCGTGCCAGTACGTAAATGCCTCAAGTGATTTCAGAGAACGAACGTATTAGCTGGCCAGCTAGCAAACTGCACATATATCCCGCTGTTAGCCTGTCACGCACGCACGATCCTCTCTCTCTTTTCCTTCTCATTTTCGGCAAACCTTGCCATCAGATTTGTTTTCTATGTGTGATCGGTTGCCGTAGCCTGTACACAAAAGCAAAACAAAATCAAGACGATGCACTGTTTATTTGAGTAGATCGAGAAATTACTACTACCCCCTCTGTTACAATTCCAAATTTCAGTTCACTTTGGCTTTTCTAGATGCATTGATTTTGCTATGCATGTAGTTATACACTCTGTCTAGATACATAGCAAAAGAAATGAATCTGGAAAAGCCAAAGTGAACTACAATTTAGAACGAAAGGAGTATTGCACAAGGGGATGCATGTTTGGGTGACGTAGGTTTTTGAGAGAGAAAAAAAAGCGGTATCACAATCGGGAGGGTTAGCCAACTGTATGATTATTGGGACCATCTGTCTACGCAACAATGTATAATCGAGGTCAACGATTCCTGATTTCCTGTGAACAACGGTTTTCCATTGTTTTTATATCCAAACACTTTGTACCTTTTGAAAACCATCATATTTTGTACTAGAACCATATACTTTGCATCCAAATTGTGTTATAAATCGATAAAAATTGAGTTTATCTAGCCAGTCGATTGGTCGACCTGCCGAGGTGCACATTACACGGGTAGAGAAATGGACTTTCCATCCGAGCTTTAGTCTCGAACAATCTTGAGCCCGAACTAAAGAATCTAGTAGTCCCGGTTGGTGGCTCCAACCGAGACTAAAGTCCCCTTTCCAACGGATACACCAACAACTTTTGCATGGGAGGGGCTTTAGTCCGGGTTGGTAGCACCAACCAGATTAAAATCACCCTTTAGTTCCGTTGTGTTATCAACCCGGACTAAAGGCCTCCAACCTTTAGTCACGCGATTGGTAATACCAACCGGACTAAAAGGATGGCCTTTAGTCCCGATTGGTGTCACCAACCCGGACTAAAGGTCTTTTATCCGGGATTAAAGACCATATATGAGTCAATTCAAAAGGAGGCGCCCATGACTGCTGTCACATTTGGTGTGCGATTGAGTTGGTAAAGAATCTACGCATTATTCGGGGGTCTTGGGTTTGAATCTCATGCACTACAAGCAAGGTCTCAAAGATTTCATTTATTTTTTGGTTTTAAGGATGAGCTTTAGTCCCGGTTGCTGGAACCTTTAGTCCCGGAGTGGCAGTCCCAGTTTCAAAACCGGTATTGAATGGGGTTGGGAACCGGTATTATAGCCCCTATTCTCTGCTAGTGTTAATTGAGCCCGCTGAAATGGAAGCCAAGCAAACATATCTACTAGCACGGGGGTGGGGCGCTAGCTTTCCGTGCTGCCATGTCTGCCGATGCGTGTTAGCTTGTTCTTAATTCACTAGTGTTAATAGTTAACAATGGTTAGCATTAGGTCAGTCTCAATGGAGATTTCATGAGTGTTTCATGCACATTAAATGTAAAGTCACATCAGTAAATTTTACTTTTGCATGAAACCCCTAGGAGAGAGAGGAAAAGAGTTTCACCATGGTGAAACCTTTGGGCCTGCCACATGCGCTGGAAACTGTGTGAAACTCCCATTGAGACACAAATAGAGTTTCACCATGCAACTATACAATTAAACCATGCGATGAGAGAGAGGTTGTGGGACCCTTGAGTCTATGAAACTGTGCAATGAAACTGTGCATTAAGGGAGACGTCTATTTCATGTCAAAGTTTCAAATCTTGGAAACCGGGAGGTGAAACTCTCCATTAAGACCGGCCTTAGTAGATCCAAATATGACCGATAATAGACAAAATTGACAATTAGATAAAGCGCCGTTAATTGTTTCGACATGTCCAACCATCTATTAACAACTTTTTCAGCAGTGGATCCGGACAACAACGTGCTAACAATTAACTAATCGTTAGTAACTACTAGTTATTACCTAGCTAACTATTAGTAGATTCAAACACGAGTATTGTGCTACTTATATATTTTGGACATGTTTGATTTCATCTAAATGATAGTTACCAATCCAAAAATTAGCTTAGGTCCTATTTGAATCCTCAACTAAGAAACCATCTAAGACTGCATCGTCAACCACTTCGTTCCCTCCCTTTTCAACCGAACTGCCATGGCGATCAAGACCACGGGGGAGATGGAAGGAGCCGGATCGAAGGATGTCGCATTACTGAAATGAAGAAGCCGCGGGCGGCCGATCTCTTCTCTCGCTCGGCGCAACTATAGATCGCCCTCGGCGTAACCCGCGGTAGAATTCATGGCGGCGAAAGTATTTCCTAGCACTAAGGGATACGCGAGGGATTGGCGCGATGGAATCGTCGGCGGATATATGCGCCGCTAGAGGCCGGTTTTTCAAGTGCCCAAAGATTGGGAGCTCATTTTGAGAAGTATTGGAGGAGACTTTTTCTCTCTTTTTTTTTTCCAAAAACGGGATTGGAAGTTGTTTTTGGACACCGTTGAACTGCTCTTACCAAGTATTCTTGGTTTCCAAGACACCCCAAATACATGAGATGATGGAGTATATATAGGCCAAGCACCAAAACTAGTTGGAGACCCGCTTAGCTGAAATCAATCAATGCACCTGATTTCTTAGGTGCAGCACAAGAGAATTCTGGTGGCCTCCAACTAGCAAAAGTACCAACTAATTTTTTCGTGAAAACTCTAATGCAACAATAGAGAATTCTTGTGATATTGTTTGCGCTCCGCCAAATAATTAGATCTAACATTTCTCGTGTAGCAAGGCGGATAGGATGGCTCCCGACCCCCCCTCCTCTTCCAGGCGATGGCGTCGGCGCCGCCACCACCACCGGGCCCACCATTCCCCTCCTTCCCACCTCCATCTAACCACAAATCGAAGCTCCCCATCGCCGGGATCTATCGATCCATGGGGATCCCTTGGGGAGCAAGAGCCCCTCCACCCGACCTCGCCGCCATCTCCTCCGGTCCGTGGCCCTCCACCACCACCAATCCCCAATCCATGGCCCTGCTCCATGCTCGAAGCGGAGCCCGTCATCCCTCTAACCCCAACATGTGAAGACTTGGAGGAGGAGTTGCTTGACTATGGAGGTGAGGAAGATATGGAAGAAACCACCGATGAAGAAGACATGGAGACGCCATCCCCGCCAAGAAGACGTCGGCGAGGGGCAAAGATGCTCGGTGCCCCTTCCACCCGGGCGGATCACCGCCGTCGTTGCATCGGGCAGATGCCTCGATCCACTCCCCCGCCGTGTTGAGGAAGCACGAGCCAACACGGGCGCGGCGGCCTCACGGCCAACAAGGGAGCTGGGGAGCCAATCTCGTCGGGTTGGCAAAAAGGCGAGGGTCACGGGTCACCGTAAACGTCTCGCGGCGGACACATTGGGACCAACACACCCATGGTCGCGGTCCTGACCACCTTCAAGATTTGTTGGGAGATGTTTTGATTGCCTCGCCTCGAAACCAAGTCGCCAAGTGCCGAGATCCGATCGATCCGCCGCGATCTCCTAGCTGGAAGGTGGGGCATCTCGCCCGCTCTCTGCCCATCTCGCCGCCCCCTCGCACCGCCTCGACCAACAACGCGCCCGCCTCAAGTTTCCGCCCCGGAGTATCCACGGCCGCATCATTTCACCCCCCACTTCCCTCACCATGACAAAGACCTCACCCGCCCAAGACCGGCATGGCGCACGCCCGAGCCGCCTCTCCCTTTGGAGGGCTATCATGCCTATCGTCGGAGGTGCCCGTCACCTCGCCCATCAGCCCCAAGTACCAGGAGGTTGCCGATCGTTATGCCACCACCACCGCAAGTTTCTTGCCGCAACATCACTTGGTGACCGGCCACGAGCCTCGGGTGTCGTGGTGGAGTTCAGTGGGCGCCCGAGGGACGTGCTGGATGGTGGACACAAAGTGTCCGGGGGCCGGGATTGTCCGTAAGCCGTTCTCCGTCGGGAGGGCAGGGAGGAGGAGAGATCGCCTCCGGCAAAGACTCGCTATCTCGCAACTCGTCGGAGGGAGATGCCGACGGGTGAGTCCGGCCCCGAACACCACCTGCAGGCCGCAGCTAAGCAACACCACCCGGTAAACATATTGTTTGGTCCCGGGATGCAGCTCGGGAGGATACCCAAGTGGTCAGATCTCCGAGCACGTGATTCGGATGGACATTGATGTGGATCCCCGCCGGGTATGATGTTGCAAGTCGATGATGGCATTGTAGGGGATGATGTTGCTTTGGTGGTCCAGGGGACGAGGTTGAGCTCCCGACCCGGCTACACCCTCGAGGGAGGACAACTAGGTTGTTGCTATCTCCTCGCGACACACCAACATTGCGGCAAATCCCTCATCTAGGGATGGAGATGAAGCACCGCAAGCGAGTGCACTAGCTCTTGCTAAATCGCAGGGAGCGGAGGATGCCGATGGAGGTGCTTGTGAGGTTAAGGGACTCGCTGGGGATACGACGGATGGCCGTGTGGGGGGGCGCGGGACGGACGGCCGAGGAGTTCCCTAATATCTTTGTCGGGCTTTTCAAAGGAACCGCCACATCGATCCTCGCCGCCGCCCGAGCCGACATCAGAATAGAGCCGACCAATTTATAAGAAATCAAGTATAATTCGCAATTACCGAAGCAATCGCAATCTACACTTGAGTCCATATAAACCCGGTATTCGAAATCTCATAGTGATTTCAAACTCACCAACAATACAACAGGATCGTTGAGCTCGGTAGTTAAAATCCGCGAGTATCTCAAACCAAATTTAGTATATATTAATCGAGTGCGATGTACACCTTTATTTCAAAATAATTCAGAGTGCGGAAGCAATAGCTTTCGAAAGCAAAATAATTGCACAAATGGAAATAAAATATGATAGTGCCAACATAATGTCACCCCCGTAATAGCAAGAGACGGGAGATATGGAGACCGCCATGCCCTAGGCATTATTCTTCAAGCACGGACATCACAACCGGATCAACTCATGCTAGACGGATCACCGCAACATCGAAATTAACCCGTGAGTACTCAATTATACTCCGCAAGACTTACCCGCCTAAAACCGTAAAATAAGGGAAAGACTCCAAGGAGTATGCTTGGCTTTATCTCGAGTCGGGTGACTCACATTTATTTTCAAAATAAAGTTGATTAATGCGCCTACACATACTACTCAGGTTCTTTCAAGTTAAAAGGTTGTTATTATTTACATAAACCATAAGTCCTGTATAGTCAAGATTAAAACATATGCTCGGCGATATATAAATAACAAAGATAAGTAATCGGATCAACATTTTAACATCAAGAACATGAACAAGAATAACCATTATTGTGATATTAAGACTACAAAGTGCAGCGGGACGCACCCCGGGTTCTCACTATCCAGAGAGATGGCGATTCGAATCGATTGCAAACCACCGGCGAATACCACATAAACCAGGTCACGCCTCCGACCGCAGACCCGATCACTCCCAAGACGTTAGGGGGCGTAAAGTCTCCTGACCTGTCGGCAACCCCCCTCCTCTCGAGCCACCAAGTGAGCGGGCAACAAAAACGACGTTTAGCGCCTCTTCTTGCGCCCGTTCCAACTCAACCGACCACGCCAAGGAGGGACGTTAAGCGTACAAGTATCGGTCCCTAACATTCCCACGAGCTTAGGGCTCACGACCCAAATGAGCCTACTATATGAACAGTACGTTCAACTTCCGACCACATTCCCAAGCAAAGTACAAGTCCTTAATCGATTAGATGGAAAGACCACAATATCCATCCAATCTCACATATTTTATTAGTCCATTTCTCAAGCGGCGGCTTGTTAACCACCAACGTGATTAACCCAACAACAATCCTCACGAGTGACCGGAATCACCGCCTCCGCAATCATCATAATCGAGCATTTATTTAACCTAGATTCTGCTAATAGGATAGGGTAACAACTTCAGCAAGGATATTTGTGCATCAACGGTTTCAATCATTTCCTATACTTAATGCAACATTTATAAAAGGACTCAACAAATTAATTGAGAAAGCATAGGAAAGTTCAAAGATGCACCGGGCTTGCCTCGAGAAAGTAGTAGGAAGAAGTTAAAATCTTCCTCGGGAAGGGTCACGGTCCTCCTTCTCCTGTGGGGTCTTTTGGCTGCACTCCGAGACGATGAAGGTTGACCTGCTGCTCCTTGATCTCCTCCCGAACTAACTCCTCCGATCCTGATATGATGCATGCACATGCACGAGTGAATATCACGAATGCTCATAAACATGCTTGTATATAAATAAGGTAGAATGATGGATGAATGCATTATGATGAATGATACTAATAAGTGCATATCTCTTCTGTAGAAACATAAATATAACTACACAAGAAATCCTAGTAATCTACATCAAACAACACCCTAACTCTCTAATGCACTTTGAAAATGACAGCTAGACATGTCATTACTAAAACAGCACACGGGGAGTTCTATAACTCCAAATGCAGCAAACAAATACTCGTTGGAAAGCTAACGAAATTATCTACAAAACATTCCATATTACCCTGCCCTAATTCTGACAATAACAGCCTCGAAAACAGAGAAAACAGAAGCTCTGTTTTCCCACAAACTACAACATGCAACTCCTATATCTTGCAAACTAATCATGCAACTCTTCTCAAACTTGAACAGCAAGTAAACAAGGTTAAAATCTACCTAACAAACCTACTGATCAAGCCAAAAGATAAACTAAAGTACATGAAATGACATTCCCTATCAAACACTACACATGCACACTATAAATCATATAAATGCTAAGAATAAAAATCTGCCAAACTGTCAAGGCTATCAAACTAAGCATACCAACAGGTCCTATCCATGCTAGAAACATACAATAAAATTACCAATACACTTTACCCTACTATAAACATGCATTTCTAGGCTATTTTCCATGCAACATAAATACGATAAATACATAGACACCTTAGAAAAATCTACAAAAATTACCAGAGCATCCTACTGGTCTAACATTCCTACCATAAAAATTGCATAGCAAGAACATGCATATACTGTCCTACACAAAAATGACATGGTAACACTAAAACTATGTATGAAAATACTTGGTACTATGAAAAACATGCAACTGCCTAACCATGAACATGAAAAGCTTCATCACAGTAAAAATGCATGTACAAAAATTATCATGGCAAAAACCCTAGTAATTATTTTTCTATGAATTTCCTAAGAAAGCATGGTAAATAGAACATAAATCAAAAATCACATTTCTACCACAGAACATAGCATGTAAGATATTTTTTCCTGTACTATACATCTAAAAACATGAACATTTCATATAGGAACCACTATTTTATCATGCACCAAAAAGAAGATATGCATTTTTCTCTATTTACTTGGAATTAAAGCCATAAATCTTGATAAATATAACAACTACCAGAAAATCACATCTCATATTTTTATACTGTATATCTACTCATAAGAATCACAAAAAATTTGTCTCACTCAGATCCGAGCTAAAATGAGCATTCTACGAATTTTTACAAGCATGCAAACACTTTCTGGAAAAAGGAAAAACAGAAATAAAATGGCTGACGCGCGGGCCCCACTTGTCGGCCGCACAAAGCAGGGCAGCGGCGGCGCTACGACTGGCGAGCGGCGGATCTCCGCCCTCGGTGCACCTCCGGCGAAACTGAGCACATGCGTGGATTCAGGACGACGAGATCTACCGACCTAGGTACCTTTCCCAAGCAAACACGGGCGGTGGAGGCCTCGACGGCGTGCGGCGGCGATGGGCGGCGCGGATGGCCGGCGGGCTCGCCGTTTCCGGCGAGGACGGGGTCAGGCGAGGCGCGCACAAGCACCAGTGCGTCTGGGCGATGCAAAACCACTAGCGGGTTGGCTGGTTTGACGAACGGACGGCGTTCGACGACGACGGACTTCGACGGCGACCACGGTCAGGGCGGCGGCGACGTCGCGGTCCGGCCAAACGGAAGCACCACGGCTCGATTCGTCCTAGCACGAGACACTACACAACATTCATAGCCGGGAACATAGGTTAGTTCAAGAAAAACGCCATGCATGGCCACGGCAGCGAGCACGCCCGCGACGGCGGCCATGGCGGTGGGAAACGACGACGGCGGTGCGTTCTGGCTCACCTGGACCTAACTCTCTGCGAAACCCTGGGTCGACGCTAGGGCACGGCTCCAGGGGCTAGAACACGAGCTGGAGCGTCGGGAGGTGGACGAGGACGGGCTGGCCGCGGAGGACCGCGAGGTCGTCGGCGTTTCCGGTGGCGGCGGCGGCGCGACGGAAACTCTGATTCGGCACCGTTTTCTCGCTCGATTCGAGGCTGTAGCGGGTCAGTGGGGTGGCTAAGGATGTGATGGGGGTCGTGACGCACGAGGACGGGCAGAGCTTGGGTGGTGGTGGCGTTTGACGACGGCAGCGTCGGCAAAGGCGAGGGAGGGGCCGGCGGCGCTGCTGTTGCTGCTGCTTGCGGCTTGCGTGAGGGCAGAGGAGAGGGAGAGGTGAAGTGCGACACAAGGGACTCGTTTCCCCCCATCAAGGCACGGGAGCGGCAGGATGGCAGGAGGGCGCGGGCAGGTGCGGCCACGCGGCACGGGGCGGCGGCGCGTCACGACAGAAGTGGTCGGCCCAGCGTTTCCTTCCCTTCCTCTTCTTCTCTTTGTTTTTAAACTAAAACCCCAAGACAAACTGTTTTGCTCTAAGCCTCGTGATCCGTGCAGAATTAGCAAACACTCTAATTGAACAAAATGTTCCTCGTAAAAATTCCAAGCGTTTCACGTATAGAAAGTTTTGTCTAGTTTGGCTCGGATTTGAAATCGCGATTGGTCGAAGCTAAACTACTCCGGGTCAAAGTAAACCCTAATTCAAACAAACTTCGAATTTTTCGAACAAGCTTCACTCAAAAACACGCAACCAACCTATAGAATCTTTTTTGCTCTACATGAAATTAGCCACACATCTCATGAAGAATGCACACACATGCAAGGTCTCTAACTAGGACTTTTGATCCAAACAAGATAAATCACACTCAAAGTCAAACTAGGTCAATCAAGTCAAACTAGCGTTATAAAAATCTAATTAGGGAACATGACCAACATGACTCATGCTCTAAAACATCCTATGATCATCACTAAGAATAAATAAGGATTAAACAACTAAATGTGCAAACATTTCATACATGAAATGACAAGGCAAAGCATAATAAGCAATTTGAATGCATTTAAACAAGCAAATGACCTCTATCATTTCATGTGCAAAAATGCATGTGATTAAATGATGATTATGCCCATGAAATGCAGATGCTAATGACATGAT